>JABUQX010109373.1:0-20000 GCA_015478945.1 Trachelipus rathkii
ACACATCTCCTATCTGATCAACATTTCCAATTCTTCAAAGCACCATCTACAGATAACCTGCGGACTTCCCTATTTTATATTTATTCAAGAGGCCTCTATATATTATTTATCTACTAATTTGGTATTTATCATTACTACTCTCACCTCCCATCACAGATGTATGTACTACTAGGTTTTATATTCTATTATATATAATATTATTAAATGTTATATATTTCTATATAATATTAGTATATTTCATAGATATGGTATATTATTTTTTAAAATATATATATATTTTTAATTTCATTTCTATATTGTACTTCTATCATATTTCGTTTCAATATATATGTATATTATATATATATATATAATATATATATAATATATATAATATATATATATATATATATATATTAATATATATAATATAATGTAATATATAATATATATTAAATTAAATATTAAGTTCATTTTAAAAGTAGGAAAAATAATAAAAAGTATTTTTTTATCTCCTCTTTTAATTTTTCATAATTTTATTTAATTAATATTAAAGAAAATTTATAACAAAGAAACAGCATAGATAAATTCTTATAGCAGAGTATATTCTGAGTATGATAAGTCCTATTGAAATAGTCTATAATAATAAAGAATGAAATGGAAAATACCTTTGCGTAAAAGTCCTGCCTAATGGAAACGGCTGTTTTTCCTGAGAAATTCTCTAACTCTACCCGGCTCTTCAACATCTTGAAAGCCTCTTCAGCCTTACACCGTTTAAATGATAAAGATCGGCAAAGTCGGTAGTGGGAAATTGTTGCTCATTGAGTCACGATCTGTGTCTGAAATGAGTTCTAGATAGAAGCTCGGGTAATTTTCCAAATGTTTAAAATGGAAGAAGATGCTAAGTTCCTTACTCTAATAACACCGAAAAGGGTGAAAACACACTCAAATAGCCATATGGCAGGATAACTAAAGAAGCTAGGCATCCACAGTGAAACAACATTATAATGAGAAAGAACCGAGAAACGTTGTTTCTAAAGTGCTAAATAAATGAAATTCAAGCGTTTTCTTGGCATACCAGTAAAATGACGGAACGAAAATGCTGGCTCCAACTGACCCAGGGCGAAACCCTACATGCGAGATGGTAAATAATAATATGAATAATATTAATATATATATATATATAATATATTATATATATATATATATTAATATCAATATATTTAATGATATATATATAAATAGTATATGATATAATATATATATAATATATTATATACTCACATATATATACTATATATATATAGTTATATAATATATATAATTGAATTACTACTTAATAACTGCAAAAGTATATTATAGATATATATAGCTACTTATGGGTTTTTTTGAATATTATAAAGGTATATAATAAATCACAGTAATATATGCAATATAAATATAATATAATATAATAATACATAATAAATTAACATAAATATATATAAATATATAAATATAAATAAAAATATATAATAATATAATATATAATAATATAAAAATAATATATAATATATATATAAATATAATAATTATATATAAAATTAATATATATTTAAAAAAAATATTATATATATATAATATAATAACTATATATAATATATAATATTATAGAGAGCTATATATATATTATTATATATATTTTACATATGATATATTAATTGAATATATTTGTATATATTATTATAGGTTATTTATTTTTAATATTATTTTATTATTATTATATTTATATTAGAGGTAGGAGGGTATTATATAGTATATATATATATAATAATATATAATATATAATATTATATACATATTAAATTTAAATTACCAACTGCGAGCGGGAGCTTTCAAACAGTGTCGAGGATAATAATTACTATTATATTATTATTGTGTATTTAAACCTTGGCGTAATAAAATAACAAATATGTATGCACGGGATTAGGGAGTATTATCCAGTTTAAAATATCATATAAAAATATGACTAAATACTATATTCATTTATTTTTCAAAACTTATTATACTATCTATATGATAAATAATGTAGACTAATTTTTTACATATAATTATTTTTTGTTCGATTATACTATTGAATTAATTATATGTATTCCTTTTTTATTTATATATTTCAATATTTTTTTTTTTTAAATTAAAGATTCGTGCGAGCTTATAACTCTGCACCAGACTAGTTACTATATGGGACCTCCTATTTAATGATAAGGATTATAAAAGACAACAAGAGTAACTGAGTGTCACTACGTGCTAGGAGCTTTATTGAATTCGATTTTTTATAATTTTTCTATCGATATTGTTATCATTTATCATGCTTTGTTGGTCACTTATTATGTTTGTAGTTGTTTAAAGTTATTTTGAGGAAAGGATGGTTCTTGTTGAGATAATCTCAAATTTATATAATTCTCGATAGTATTATTTATTATTCATCCTTTATTGTTATCATATATAAATATCATATTCTTAATTTTCTACCTTTTTTTTTTTGTTTGATTTGAGTGTTTTAAGAAATGCTTGTTGTTTGGGGCTTATTTATGTGGGTTGTTTGGGTTCGATGGTGGGTGAGGGATGAGTTTTGTTTAATATCATTTTGCAAGTCAAATTGATGTTAGTTGTTTGTGATTCTAACGGTCGCAAGTTCGCAATGTTTCGCCCTATATATATGGAATTACAGTTTGTTGCATGGTATCTTGAAAAACGTACCATTGATTTTTGGAGGGCGCGTGCTTTTTTAGGGTAAGGGGGCTTCAAAGATGTTTTCAGGGATGAAAGGTAATGTGTTGTATTTAGGGTAATATAGAGATATTGGAGGGGTAGTGAGTTTACCTCTTTTTATTTTTGTGAACAAAAAAATACAAAAAACAGCTAATACTCACAGCTTTATATCTTTATGGAGGCACTTAGAATTTCTTCTCTCTTTCACAATACAACACCAATATTCTGTAAAACAAAATACCTTTCTTTTCTTTCAAGATCAACTCGAAATATCCCCTCAGATAAGAGTAATTATTTGTCATGTGATATACAGATATAAAATAATTAGATTATTACACATAATTACCAAAGCCTACAAACAAGCCAATAAATAACACACAAAATTTATATACATGAGTCCTTGACCCAAATACCAATATACACTAACAATTCAGCATGGAACAAATAGAGCAAAAATGTATGTAACAAATAAAAACAATACACATTAAAAACACAGTCTCCACCAATCCATATACGACAAAACATTTTTTCAAACACCCTTTCCTCTTATGCACATCGAAGTACAGAAAGTCACTTATGCGTTATCTTCGATAGTACGATAGCCAACAGAACTGTAATTCCATATATATAGCGAAACATGCGACTTGGACCGTAATAAATCCAAAACACACTCTAATGACTTGCAAAATGATAAACAAAACTCATCCCTCACCCACCATTGAACCCAAACAACCCACATAATAAACCCCAAAAACACACAGAGCGATCTAGTAGATGAACACTAGAAATTCAAACTCCAAACAAAAAGGAAAATCAATCAAAAGTCTTTATATATTAATAATAACGACGACAGTAACTATAAATAAATACCGGGCGAATAGGATGAAATTTGATGTTAGGTTATAGCCAACGCCAATCATCTTTCGCCCTCAAAATGAGCTTGTAAAACACTGCAAACACAAAAAAAATATAGAAACAACCAACCATAAAATAAAAAATAAAAAAATAAAAAAGAAGATTTCATTCTGCTCCTGGCGTAGTGACAGATTCTTCTTTTGGTTCTAGTTTTACTCGCTGTAAGGAGGCCCAGAGTGCTAGCTTGGGCGCGAAAGCTCGCACGAATCTAATTTAAAAAAAATAACAAATAAAAATTAAATAATACATATAATGTAGTTGTATAATCCGAAAAATTAATTTAAAATCTATAGTCTTTTAGAAAATAGTCTATATAGATATAATGATATAAGTTTCAGATTAAATTTATACTAAAATAAATTAATCAAATAGGTATAACAAAAAATAAAACAGTTTTTAACAGTTTAAGTTTTTCAGAA
Source organism: Trachelipus rathkii (assembly GCA_015478945.1). Lineage (NCBI taxonomy): Eukaryota > Metazoa > Arthropoda > Malacostraca > Isopoda > Trachelipodidae > Trachelipus > Trachelipus rathkii. The sequence goes on from JABUQX010109373.1 coordinate 4,065, forward strand.
TATGGACACACACTCCTACACCGGGCAGTACATTCTGTTTATCTTTAATCTACGACCAAGAGGTTATTAAATAAGAACACTATATATATTAATAATAAATATAGTATATATATGTCATATATATTTAATATAATATACTATTATAGTATATATAATATATAATATATATATTATATATTAGGTTATAAGTATTAATATTATTAAAGTATAGTATATTACGTATAATATATTATGAGGGTATAAGTATATATATATATTACATTCCTATTAAATATATACTATATATGATTACTAAATATATATATACGTATATATAGTATAACCACTAGTATTATATAATGTTAAAAGCCTAAAATAGTGTGACGTACACAGCTATTGATGTTCGTGCAGTCGCACTTGACGTGTGGACTACAGCAAACTTGAATATGGCAGAAGTATATAATATATACTTATAATATAATATTATATAGATATAGTCATATATAGTGATATATATTATATTAGTATACTACATACTAACTATATAAGTATTATATATATACTGTCAAGTTCTTTATAATGCTATATCATGAATTTTAGCGTTGGGTATTGTATAGAGAGTATATTATATATATAGTTATGTATTTATAATATATATATTATGCAGTATAATATATGATGACATGAGGTACTAATATATATATCTATAAGTATTTAGTGTATAGATTGAGTATCTGATTATACGCGGTATATTAAATTATAGAAGGAGGTATCATAGTATAGATAATGATATATATTATATATATATATATATATTATATATATATATTAGATAATAAATATATTTAGTATCGGTATTTGTTGTTGTTAATGTTGTTGGTCTCGGCATTGTTGTTGTTGTTAATTGTTTATGTTAATCTTGTTTGGTGTTGTTTGTTTGTTGTGTTGTTGTAATAGTAGTTGCTTGTAGGTTGGTGGTGAGTGTTGTTATGTTGTTTGTAGTATTATTTTGTTGTTGTTTGCTGTTGTTTTAGCTGCTGTTGTTGTGTTGTTGTTGTTGTGTGTTTGTTGTGTGAGGCAGTTAAGTGAAGATAGAAGTCAATGTTGCGTATATGGCATGGTGTTACATGTTACTAGATTAATATATAGGGTAGTATAGTATTATATTTATATATAAAGTAATAATTATATTATAATTATATATATATATAATATATATGTATAATATTATTATATATATATTATTATAATAATATATATAATATGACTATATAATATATATTATTTAATAACAAAACGGATTGTTGGGAGTCGTAAAGTATGTAAATGGACTTCTAAAGACGTTCGCACAAGGTTGGTGAGGGGGCACCCAAATCACTACACACAAAAACAGTAGCCAACTTACGTCTTTACGTCGTTAGGGTGGGTAAATAACCGTGTTTTGTTTTGAATGATTTCACATTAATCCGCAGAGATATTTTCGCTTTGCGCGTTAGCCTTACGCGTGCGTCGAGGGCCCGAATTCGGGGTTTGAGCCCAAACGCTTTCCCCCGTCCTCGGAAATGGCCCAAAAACCCAATGTTGGCCAAATGTTGCAAAACCGCAATCGTTTGACAACATTTGCAACTAGTGCAATGCAAATGTCTGCAACTATATACCGCGACCCTCCTTAGGACACTCCACTAACATCAATTGTATAGAATGGTTTCATGAAAGTAACTGAACGAAGCAATATGAACGGTCTATGACAATACATGAACGTATAATGACGTGATGGACAGTCAATAGAAGATTACGAACAAGCATAAACACTTGGTGTGACGGTCCATAGCGTATACGAGCACAGCCTCTTTTCATGAAAGGTATATAGCCGTGGAAAAGTAGCTCATGTACGTAACCCATGTTGCGTGGCGCAGCTCACTCACATGGGGTTAAGCAGCTAACATTAAGTTACGTGAACGTACTTGAAATAAGCTGTGACTTCATAGCCTGGAATAAACGGGCGTCATAGGGAGAGAACAAAGGGGGTAGGGGCAACAAGGTCATGGATGTACATCGGTATATAGTCACGCCTACACATACTTACTCACGTACATGGCGAATGGATATTAAATAAGGGAGCCCTAGGGGAGCAGAACCCACAGTGGCTAAAAACGCCTCAGACATAGTAAATGTATAAGGAAGATATGCTCCAACAACACCAAGGGAGGGTCAGGAAAATCAATCATTCTAGAGGAAGACTCTGAGGGCAGGGTGCGCGCTGACCGCCCGCCATTGCTTTTTGGTTCTTCCGTGGTCTTTACTACTACTGCACGTCTCCAAAGGCGCCGACGTGTTTTACAAAATAAGGTGAGCGGTTCGCCGTTCGAGGTTTGTTAGACTTTCTCCTTTTTATCTTTCTGAGGGGTTTGCAGAACGGAACTCAGAGGCTTGGCACCCGTAAATGGTAGGCTGACAAGTCAATTTCTGATGATTCCAATGGATCCCACATCTCCATATACTCCAGATTGGAGTTTAAATTTGGAGTTTATATTTCTACGATCTATGGCTGTGAAATAATTTGCAGATATATAAACTCTTCAAAAACTGTTCGAAACATCCTGTTCGTTCGATGCATAGACATAGTGGCTGGGCTGGGGGCTCGGTCTGGTCGTGGAGGGTAGGGTTTATGATATATAGTATATATGGTATATATATACGCGCGTATTATATATAATATATATATATTTAGTTATGTCATAAATAATAATATATATTATAATAATATAATAGTAAGTATATACGTATATATTACGTATAGTATAGTATATATATAATATAATATATATATTATATATATATATTATAGTTATTATAATAGATATATATATATATATATATATTTAGTAGTATAAGTAGTATATTAGTATAAGTGGTGGATAATACTATATATAGTTATATATATTAAAAGTAAGGGGCTTTCAAGGAGGACAGAAGCACTTATGCTGGAGATAGATAATAGATTTCAAATTCTGCAAAATGATGACGAATGTGCAATTTTTCTAAATCCTAGATATAAAAAAATTTCTTGCACCATGTGTTTTACAGAGGGTTAAAATTAATTTAAGATGCCTATGTAATGAAATGCTTTGAGGTTTTCTAGGTTGGCTACGATGTGGGTCTCTCTTTGGTTTCCTTCTTGGGCATTATACCATGTAGGGTGGTGAGATTGAAGTCGCGCCGCATTATGAGGTTGAAGGTGGAATTTTGGAGAGGTTGGTTTTTGTAAGTTTCTGGGCATTGTGGTGGAAATGTAGAGGTTTATTAGGTGTGTGTGGTTTTGTTGTTTATTCTGTGAAGGACTGTTTTTTTGATGATGTTTAATGCTGTTGGAGTTTCTAAGGTGGTGGTTGTGTATGGTAGTGAGTTATGTATAAGGGTTAGTAGAGTGTGGTTTTTGGAGGTTTGGGGTGTGAAGATGGCATGATAGTCATAAAATTTTGGTTCTGAATTTTTATCAGGTAGGTAGGCTTCTTGTATCATGGCTATGTGGATGTTGTGACTTGTGTTGTTTTAGAAAGACTTCTATTTCTTTGGTTTTGTTGTGTAGTCCGTTTGTGTTGCATTGTAATATGTTTATATTGTGGGTTTGTTTATGTGATGAGTGTGTTGAGGGGGTTGTTGTGGGTGGAGTACAGGCTTGGCAGATCCAAATGTGTATTGAAGGGGGCTAGCGTGGTGAGATTGGAACAGTGTTTTTGGATCCATTGTTTGCATCTATTGCAGTTATAGAGTTTCTCCTCACAATCTTGTTGCATATTGGACATGTAGATTCCAGGTCCGGGGTTTGTTTCTCTGTCACCAGCTTTTATTAGTAAGGCTGAGGCATAAGCCGGAAAGTATGATGAGTATGAGAAATGAAGTTGTTGAGCGGTGGAGTGTCTTGGGAATGATCTTGGATTTATATATATTTATAATCAGTGTCATTTGAGAATGAAAATTCATTATTTTTAAAGTCCAACCCATACCATACTTTCATTACAATTAAGTTTGAAAAAATATTTTCTTTAAAAATATCTGCTTTAGTAAAGGAGAGTAAGGGGAGGGAACAGATTGAAGCATTAATGTAATTTTTTTTTGATAAATTATACACCATTCATAAGAGGAAAGATTCCTCTACAATATTTGTTTCGATGACACTTGCAAAATAGTGTTTAGATTTTGAGTAATTTCTTCCCACTGTCATGAATCTGCATTTTAACCAATAATTTTTAACAGTAAATTTCTGCTGAACTACAAAAGATTTATGCAAGCAGTCACTAAAATACTTGCCATACACACACATGTTAAAAACTAGCTGCAATATGAGGATAATTTTTTTTTTTTTTTTTTTTGCAAAATCAAAATTTTTTTTCTCCTAAAATTAAAAAGTTATCAGAAACATACCAAAAGTTATTATATTTGCATGAATCATAAATCAAAATGTAGTGCAGGGTAAGTATACAAAATTAAAGCAAAAAAAGCAAAGTATAAATGTGTTTGGATTTTTTGTTATAACCTGAAATAGCAACTCGATGTAAAAAAAAAAATATTTAAGTAAAAGGACAAGAAGTTGAACTGTGACCAGTGGCAAAACCATTGGGTATGCAACAAATTTATATAACTGAAAAAATGTGTATCTCATTAATTTCTAGAAGCTGTAAAAATTTAATTCTATTCAGATGAATAATAAAAAAATATACCACAAATTTGAATTTTCTTTTTTGGTGACTAAAAAATAAAAAATCACGATAACTTTTTTATTATGTTTCTGATTATTACAAAATTTTCAGAGCTTGTATTATTGGGGAAGAAACACACATTTTGTTTAAATAAATTTTTTTGGAGACCAAATGTTTTTTATGCTGCTCATGGGAAAACTTCTAAATTTTCAAAAAAATTTTTTGACGACCGGCAGAAAAGCCATATATATATATATATATATATATATATATACGCGGTTGGTACTCAGTGACATAATGCTGAGTATTTATGTATATATTATATACTATATATATTCTTATATATTATATAATATATACCTAATAATATATATACGTATAATATATAATATATATATACTAGTATATATATATAAGGTATAGATATATATATATATACTATATATGTATATTATACTATAGGTATTATAATATATATAGTTAATTAAAAGTTTAAAGTAGTATATATACGTAATAACTATAGTTAGTGATACCTTATTATATACTATACGTAGTAGTGATACTAACGTTAGTATAGTATAGGTATATAACTATCTGAGTATAAATATAAAGTATGTAGTATGATATATATATATCAGTATAGTGATATACTGTATTGGTCTATTGATTATATACTATAGTTAGTAGTTTTAGGGGATGTACCGAATAGTATCGGTATCGGGTATTGGTATATCGGCCATTTTGATGGTATCGGTATCGGTTAAGTAAATGGCCGTACTTAGCCGATCTTCTTACTTTTTCGGGTGAAAAAATTAAGTGAGAATCTTTTAGATCAAGTAATAAATCTAGTTCGATATAGATAGCTAGGTACCAAGTTAGTTATTTTTTGTTGCAGCGTGCGATTTCGCTTTTAACTAGGATTGTTTAGAGCGTTTCTCCAACTTGTTGTTTTAGCGTAATTACGCTATTTGACAGTATTATGATATTGTATCAGACATTATCTACCTTTTAGTTGATCATAGACTTTTTTTTTTTGTAGCAATTTCGTGAGAGCGTTGAGTGGCGTGAGTGTTTTAAACTTTCTGTTTATTTCATATTTTAGATATTTGCTGTAAATAGGTTTAAGTTCGTTTTAATAAATTTATTGACATAAAAATGAAGGAGTTTTGGCGCTCATTTCTCCTTTGTTTTTGTTTTTATTTTGTTTCTCTTTTTGTTTTTTTTTTTTTTTTGTGATTGAGTGTGCGTGTGCGTGTGTGAGAGCAGATTTGCACAGGGGGCGTGGCTTTCTTTTTGACTTACCAACATCAATGTGCTTGCACCTAACTCTGCATGCCATGGAATACTACTGCTCTCCAACTCTAACACCTAATTGTTAAATGCTCTGTACTGATGACGCAGATGGCTAAGACATTCATCTCCTTCAACTCTTTAATATATTCCAACTATAACTTATTTTATATAAACTTCCTATAACACGTCTCGAGAATCTCGAATCTCCTAACTTCGATGTCTGTGGCTTAAAATCTTGTCTTGCTTCTACTGGACAGATATTCTTATTGTTCTGGCTACTGGTTCTCTACTAACAGAACAGATTTTCAGCCTTTTTTGATGTACCTTACTACTCTCACGTGACTGTTAAATCTTCCTCATCCCAAAAATAGCTGAGGTCTCTATTTAGGGGATTTCAATGTACAACAAAACTGAATTGTTGATATATATATTAAAAAGATTTTGAAAGTTGAGAACCTTGAGAATGGAGTATGAATAATAGCTACGTTTTAGTTAAGGTCGTAGAAGACAGAGCTATCGGTGTCTTATGATATGAACATTGCCACATTCTATTCGACGGTGATCGCCTTGAATGCTTCGTCTCTTCTGTTTCTGTGGCAATGTTGAGATTTGAATTTGATGATTTTTGATGAAGTGGAGAGGTTGATAAGCGTGCGCGAGAGCAGATGGCGCACTCGGGCAACGCGGCTTCGCAGGTATGCAAGTATGAAAGATGGAGATTATGAGGATGGCGCAATAACACATGAACAAGTCGCAATAAGAAATAAAAGCAGAACTTAAATTACCTTTTATTTTTACCAAAATGTATTTATTTTAGAGTTGCAAGTTTTGTAAAGTTTGATTTAAGATAAGTTGTTATAAGGGATTAATTGAATAATAAGGTCACCAAGTCACCTTATTTAATAAATTAAGGTAATTAGATATTCTAGACATAAATTGAGTGGTATAAAAAAATGACTTTTAAGGTAGTTACCAGTATATGCACCCATATACATATACTTTTAATATCATCACCTGTGCATGCTTGAGGAATATTTTTTTATAAGTTCATGTACAGAATCTTTTATTTTTAATTTTGAGTGGGCGGTACAGAAATTACTAGGGAATTTATTTTCTTTTGAGTGGTACAGAAAGTACTGGGGAATTTATTTTATTTGGAGTTGTGACAGGTACAAAAAGTACTGGGGAATAATAATTTTTCTTTTAAAGTAGTACGTACGTTGGGTACTATTTACTAATGTACATCAGCAGAAATATACATAAGAAAAATAATTATAATTAAAATGAGAGTAATTCTCTGTTCCAGTGTTTTTCAATTGGTTTGTATGGTCATAAGAAGAATGATTCGTTTTTACGAAGAGAAGTAATTAATGAATTAATTAACAATCCACAAAAGTATAATTTGCCAACTAATGGCCGAGCTGGTAAACAGATCTTAAAACTTTTGGAAGAGTCTAAAAAGAGGGGACAGTTCCCATTCATTCATTGTTTACAGGCTTTTGTCAATATAGTCCCTGCAAAAGCAATCTTATTATACATTGGCGAGAAACAACTTGTATATTATGGAACACCTCAAAGTGAAGACTTATGTTGCTTAATGTGCAACAAAGGAACTAATTTTCATTACCTTCTGCCCAGTAGAGGAAAGTTGCCTGAAGATGCTCAACAATTTTTAATTGGCAAAGGAGTTTTCAAGCAATTAAATGAATCTGGTGGGGAGGATAATCTGGAATTTGTATGGAAATGATCCAGCATTTTTAAAACCCCTAACAACAAAGGCCCTAGAAAAATAAAATACAGCCCCTTGGCAAGTGTTCATGCGGAAGGATCGTCATGAAGAGACGGAAATACTTGTGTCTTGTAAGGTCTCCAGAGATCACTTACATTATTTACTACTTAGATTTTTTTGGCTTTTCATCAGCCACTATAACACATATGGAAAAGGAAACAACTTAACATAGTTCTGCTAACTCTTTCTTTTCTTTTGTTCTTAAAGTTTTCTTTTATATATAATCAACCTACACTTTTCACTTTTAGTTTTATTGTTTAGAGATTTGCACTTATATATATATCCTTTTTTTTTTCTCGCTTGAACACTTAAAGATTCAGTTCACTTTTTTATGTGAGCACAGAAACTTTTAATCCACAAGAATTATATATTTAAGGGTATTTCACAATTAATATTTCCTACAACTTTTCAGCATCTTCAACATTAGCATTATAGAATTAGAAATTCAGCACAAAGTTAATAGTTAAGCTTTTCTTTAGCCTTTCAGCTTCAACCCTACAAATAGAGAATTAAGTTTACAAATTCAACTTATTTATTCCATTTATATACCTTTGGCATTGTGAAGTAATGTATGAGGCAGAAGAAGTAAAGTTGTACAAAAGAAGTTTCACTCTGAGGAGACAGTCAATGTAGGAAAGGGCTCTGTGCCCAAATTGAAAATAAATTAAGGGTTCGAAAAGGTCCTGTGACCTGATTTGAAAAAGCAGAAGTAAAATTCTTGTAACCTTAATGAAAAAGATAGTTGCAAAAGGGTCATGTGCCCCTGTCCCGATACCTATAAAATTACATAAACGAGCATTAAGTTACTGATAAAAAAAATGTGTAATTAATCCATTTTATAAAAGAAAAGAAGAAAATGTTCAGTAGGAAAAATTTACCGACAAAATTTACGAAATCAAGGCGTACAAGTGGTCGTAGATCAAACGAAATCCGACAAGTGACTATCTTGAGGATTAAATGGGAACATAAGAACGTCTATCCTAAAAAAATAATAATACTCACGTAATTCGAATCCTTTAGTCTATATTCATTTGACTTAAAAAAATATAAGCATTTCACACAAAACACTCTCACACCAACCTTATGATATTCAAAAAAATACGTAAAGTATGAAGTTACTTCTGACATATACAAAAACTTGAGAATAGTTGAAGACAGCCTATACTACTGCTGTAAAAGAAACAAAACAAAATTGATCTTGTATTTTATGTAGAAGTTAAACTCTACAAATATATTATTGTTTAGGTAGGGTCTATATTATATATATAGATATTATCATATATATAGTATTATTTCTATATATGTGATATATATATATATTAATATATATTATACTTCTAGGGTTCCAGTGCTGGGCCAATAGTCCCAGATTATAGATATTATATATAGTAAGTTATATCCTACGCGACTATAGTATATAATATATATAAGTAGGTAATTAGTATATATCAGTAATATATAAACTTTGCGGCCCACGAAGACTGTTTTGTAGTCAGTGTGGCACTAACACAGTAAATGAGTTTGACACCCCTGATCTGGGGATTTCCAATGTACAAACACTAGAGATGTTGGGATCCTGCTCATACTGATTCAGTTGGGAGGAAGCCGAATCATTCAGTATTCTCACCGATCTGGAGCAATGATTAAGATAACCTACACACATTCCGCATCGTCCCAACCGATTCTTGAACACACTTACACCTATTTCACCACTAGTCCTTCTCTCTATAAATACAACCACCTATGGCTCTATCGGTAAATCTGACCACAACCTTAATATCACTTTAATTTTAAATTAACTTTTTCTCCAACGATCTCCATTCCTGCCCTATGCGGTTTTTTCTGGCACTTTTGATGGGGCCGATTGGGGGGGGCATTGCGTTGTTCTACGCTAACTATAATTGAAGTGACTGCTTTGACTCTTAAGTCGCTTCAGATTCTGCCGATAACAGTGGGAACTGTAGATTGTTCATGGGGATGAGCAGGTTATTCCTTCTTTGACTAAACCCCTTATTTCTCCTCAATAAGTCCATTTTTGATCGTGGCTCTGTTTCCCTGGCCATCAGGCTAGAAGACAATGCTTATCGGTGTGGAAAAATTCTTGTTCTCCTATCACTCTTGCTGTAATTTTCATTCAGCCTAGAAATCGTTGGCAGGGATACTCTTCGACGAGCAACGCAGCCTAGCGGACTTTCATTAAACGAAAATGCGGCTGACCCTTGTTGGCTGCCTACTCGACAAATCTGCTCTGGGCTCTTGCAAAACTCTGCTAACAACTTCGTTAAATCATCGTTTCTCCTACTTTATTCGCTCTAATGATCTGATTGTAATACCGTGCCAACTGAAGGCCAATCATCTCTTTGGCCTCCTCTTTTCCTCTATTCAACCCTGGGACGATTCTGGTATTCCTCTTGCTCCTCCTTCTCCTCTCAGGGTCTATGCCTTTACCTGTCATTTCATTTGATCGGGTGGCATTCCTCTTCCTGAAATCTATGAACGTTAAGAGGCGGGTGGGGGCCCCGGATGGCATTTCCTATCCGAGTTTTGAAGGGACGTGCGTCCGCTGCTGACCCCACCTGCTCGTTCAACTATATTCTCTATGCCTCACATATCTAGCAGCTGGTTTCCTCATGTTGGAAGCGGCAGCATTATGTCCAACCTATTACGAAAAAATTATGCTGCTCTGATCCTTCCTAACTATCGGCCCCTATAGCTCTCCTTGTATTCTTTCTAAGATCTGAAACCCGTTCTCGAATCTAACTCTCATTTCTTAGATCCTCTGGAATCTCTTTCCCTTCTTTCTGATTACCAGTAATGGCTTTCGGGGGTGCATCGAGATCCGTACTGCGATATACCCTATTTAACAATTTATGGTTTTCCGCCCTTAGGAACTACAAGAAGACTTGTGTGGTGGCGCTTGACATATCCAAATGCATTTGACAGGGTAGGCACTGCGTCACTGGCTCTCCAAGCTCCCCTTGGCTTTGGGTTTCCTTCTTCTCTTGTGCTTACTTATGTCTAGTTTTCTTTGAAATCGCTCAAATGTTGGCTGTTGTTGATGGGGCGACTTCTTCTTTGCTGTCAATAGTGGTGTTCCTCAGGGTTCTGTTTTTATCTCCTACGTTATTCCTGCTTTTCATCAATGATCTTCTCACCTGCACATGCACTCTATCCACTAATATGTCGATGACTTGACCCTTCATTCTCAACTATATCAATTCTGCTCTCTTTTACTTCTAGAATTGCCTCCGTCTTAAATCTTTCCGATTCTATTTGCTCACTGATGCTGGATACGAATTTCAGGCGTTGGGTTCGTCTCAGCTTGTTGATAATTTAATATTGCTTTAAAAACCAAGCTCTACAAATCTCCTCTGCTAAGACACTTAACATTTTCTATCTCTTCGAGCGTTCTTCGTCTCTCCGTTGACAATATAAACATCCCTTGGCCTTAACATACAACATAAAAGCTTTTGAAAAACCTCAAATCACAGTGGGTTGCTAGGGGGGCCTCAAAGAAACTGTGAGTTACTGTTTAGAGTGCGAAACTTTTTTTCCTCTTCTCAGTTACTGCAACTATACAAGGGGTCTCATCCGTCCTTGTATGGACCGCTCACTGCTTCTCAATCTGTGGGGGGGTCGGGGGCATCTGGTGTTTCATGCCGCTTTTCGGATAGGGGTCGAGTCAAGGCCACAATCTTATAAACTGTCTTGTTACTTTCTAGTTCAGCTTGATTCTTGTATATTTGCGGCAGGCTATGCTGGTGCTTATCCGCTTTCTATAGGTACTGTACGAGGCCAAGTGCTCGAGGGAATATCTACTCTGGTACCCACCTTACGACGGGCCTCTCGTAGCACAAGGGGTGCTGTGTCGGCACATGTGTTTTGTGTTGATGTTAGTCACTCAGACTGGTTCGCTGCGGTGCTTCTTTCTTTGCTCCTGCCACCTCTGTTCTGTGATCTTTCGGCATCATCATTGTTCCCTACTCAATTTGGTATTTTCCTCCACTGTTAAAGCCTGCGTCTGTGCTCCATCTGCGTAATTTGCGTTAAATGGATTTTGAGGCGTTCAACACCCCACTCCTTGAATAGGGGTTCTGCCTGTGAGCGGCGGTGACAACTGTAATAAAAATAAATAAATAAAAGGTCTCCTTAAATCTAAATTAAAGGAATTCCTTAAGCTAGCAAGAATGGCACCTCCGACGGTGAACCACTTCTAGAATGCATTAAATAGCATACAGAGGAGCTTGCTCGCTTGACAAAAAAAAAAAAAAAAAAAGAGACAGAAGAATGTAAGCGGCCTTATCTGCAACCCCTGGCAACAGGCAACAGATTGTGACGATGGTGGCATTTCAGCAAATAAATACTGCTACTGAAGATGAGATTTGGATATGTTAGACTGTGATAGTTCATGGCCGAAATTGCATGGACATCTCATTCACCTTCAAATGGAACCCCAAGGGAACCCATGTGAAAAACTGAAGAGACAGTCATCAAAGGAGCAAAGATAATTCAAATTTGCAGTCTGTGAATAAGGAGATGAGGCTCTACGAAAACATGAGATGCTGCGTACAAGAAGAGAATCCTTTCGTGCGGTTTCATGAAAATGGGCCAAGGTTTTCATTAATATCAGTGCTTGCAGAGCAAATAATATCAGCACCTCTCCTTCATACGAGTCGAGGAAAGAGCGTAGTTTTATAGTGGTATGGTTAAGGAATGTAAACACCCAAAGACGGAACAGGTCTCGATCGCCAGATACTGTGAAGAGCTTAATGTTTTTGGGCATACACAATGTTGCAATTTTTGAATTTGAGTATGAATGATTCTAGCTTAAAGGAGTATTTTAATTATGTCATGTTTGAGTAATAGCGGTTTTTTTATTTTAATAGCTTTTGCCTTGAAAATTAAGATACTTCTTTCTTATTTTAAAATTCTTAAAGATGATTTTAAGAAGAATCTTGTTGTAATTGTAATCATGTTGAAAACATAGAAAAGCTAGTAGCTAAACTTCTTTAATACTTACTTGAAAATGGAAAGTGGAATATTTTTAAATAAACACAACATAAAAAAGTTATTAAATTATAATTGCAATTATTATTCCTTAAGGTACTATTTTAATTTATAAGATAATATAACTTGGCACAAACCATATGAAATAACAAATGACTAAGTATTGGGTTGTACAGGGAATAAGCATTTGAAGTTGCCTAGCTGCACCAAATTTCTATCTATTACTGTGTATTTATTATAGATTAATTAAGTATCGGTATCGGTATCTCAGCACCTAAAAAATTTGAGTATCGGTATCGGTAATCGGCCTCTTTCTCCAAATTGACACTCCCTAATATATATATATATATACCGGTATATAGTATATATACTTATATATATATCACTATATATAGTAATATATATATACTAATAGTAGTATATAATGAGTAGTATATACGTATATAATATAGCACCTTACCATCTCCCCACTGACCATACCATCATGGGAGAGGCCACACTGCACCAAGGTACCCTGCCGATGCAACTGGCCTCATCCAGGGATTGTTCTATGTTGAGAATTACTTAAACAGGAGAGATAAAGTGAGATGTGTCCTTCAAAACCTGGTTACGGTTTTGACATATACTTGTGGTGGTTTTATTATGGTTGAATCTGTTTGTAGTATTGTAATTTAGGGTGATGGCCGCATCTTAGCTTTGCCAAGGATTGACTGTTTCTTGGTAGTGAGATGAATTCTGGTGCTATTTCTGATGGGTTTTTGTTTAAAATGTTATTTGGTGGTCTGCATCTTAATGGTTTTCTGTTAGTGTTGTATGAATTTGTTTGGTGCATGTTGTCTTATTTGGTGGTATTGGAATGTTCAGGATTTGTTTGTAATATAGGGCTGGTGAAAAGGAGGTTGTTTTAGTCTGTTGTGGGTAGGGTCAGAGAGTGCAATGTGGCATGAGTGAGTTTTGGAAAAGAATTGTGTGCCTATCATGTCCAGGTGTGTGTATGGGTAGAAATTTGGTTTCTTCATGCGGGTGTTGTTGATGAGCTTCCTGTTATGATTCTTAGAGCTTTGTTTTGTCATTTGGAGTGTCTTTGTTATTTTTAGTCATTGGTGGATGAAAGTTTGGAGAAGCGTAGTTTAGAGTCGGGTGGATGTATTGTTTGTATATAGTGGTGGATGTTTGTTTATTGTTTGTAAAGTCTGTGCTAACAATGGTTCTTAATATATTCAGTTTCTTGTTAGCTGATTTGATTGTTCTCTTGAGTTTTGTGAAGGTGAGATGTGTGTCAACTGTTACTCCCAGGATTTTGGGATTTTGATTAAGGGTATAGCAATGTTGTTTAGGTGAACTAGCGGGTGTGTGGTGCCAAGTTGGCAGTTGGTGGTAATTAATGGTAATTGAGGTTTTACTGCTGTCTTAATTTCTGTTAGTTATTTTTTATGGCTTTGTTGAGTGTTGATGTGTTAGTGATATTTAGGGGATGTATGTTGTTTTCTACATGGTTGGTGAATAGTGTCAAGCTGCTTTTTTGTAGTTTGTGCATGTTTTTCTGAGTGGGTAGTTTCGTTTGTTGACATTTTGGTATTTTATGATGATGGGTAGGTGGTCAGAGTTTATGTTCGTTTGTGTTGACCAGTGGAGTTTTCTGTGTAAATTTGGTGAGCGTAGTATTATGTCTGGTGATGTGCATGTTTGGTTGATTTGAGGTGGGTTTCTTGTATGGCTGTTTGTGTTTAAGATGTTGAGGTTTTCTAGGTTGGCTATGATGTGGGTTCCTCTTTGATTTGCTTCTTGGGCATTATACCATGTAGTGTGGTGAGCATTGAAGTCGCCCCCCATTATGAGGTTTGGGAGGTGGGAGATTTTGGAGAGGTTTGGTTTGTAATTTCTGGGGCATTGTGGTGGGAAATGTAGAGGTTTATTAGGTTGTGTGGTTTTTTGTTTTCATTACTGTGAAGGACTGTTTTTTTGATGATGTTTAATGCTGTTGGAGTTTCTAAGGTGGTGGTTGTGTATGGTAGTGAGTTATGTATAAGGGTTAGTAGAGTGTGGTTTTTGGAGGTTTGGGGTGTGAAGATGGCATGATAGTCATAAAATTTTGGTTCTGAATATTTATCAGGTAGGTAGGCTTCTTGTATCATGGCTATGTGGATGTTGTGACTTGTGTTGTTTTAGAAAGACTTCTATTTCTTTGGTTTTGTTGTGTAGTCCGTTTGTGTTGCATTGTAATATGTTTATATTGTGGGTTTGTTTATGTGATGAGTGTGTTGAGGGGGTTGTTGTGGGTGGAGTACAGGCTTGGCAGATCCAAATGTGTATTGAAGGGGGCTAGCGTGGTGAGATTGGAACAGTGTTTTTGGATCCATTGTTTGCATCTATTGCAGTTATAGAGTTTCTCCTCACAATCTTGTTGCATATTGGACATGTAGATTCCAGGTCCGGGGTTTGTTTCTCTGTCACCAGCTTTTATTAGTAAGGCTGAGGCATAAGCCAGAAAGTATGATGAGTATGAGAAATGAAGTTGTTGAGCAGTGGAGGGTCCTGAGAATGATCTAGGATTCATATATATGTATAATCAGTGCCATTTGAGATGAAAATTCATTATTTATAAAGTTTAACCCATGAATCCATACTTTCATTACAATTAAGTTTGGAAAAAAAATTTCTTTAAAAACATCTCCTTTAGTAAAGGAGATTGAAGCATTAATGTAATTTTTTTTTGATAAATTATACACCATTCATAAGAGGAAAGATTCCTTTACAATACAATATTTGTTTTGATGACACTTGCAAAATAGTGTTTAGATTTTGAGTAATTTCTTCCCAGATGTCATGAATCTGCATTTTAACCAATAATTTTTAACAGTGAATTTCTGCTGAACTACAAAAGATTTATGCAAGCAGTCACTAAAATACTTGCCATACTCACACATGTTAAAAACTAGCTGCAATATGAGGATAATTTTTTTTTTTAAGAAGTTGAACTGTGAAAAGCGGCAAAACCATTGGGTATGCAACAAATTTATATAACTGAAAAAATATGTATCTCACCAATTTCTACAAACTGTAAAAATTTAATTCTAATCAGATGAATAATAAAAAAATATGCCACAAATTATTTGAATTCTTTTCTTTTTTGGTGACTAAGAAAGGAAAAATCACAATAACTTGATT
>JABUQX010109373.1:22500-30000 GCA_015478945.1 Trachelipus rathkii
CAAATAAAGATATATATATTATATAAATTATAATATATAATAATATATATATATATATATATATATATATATATATATATATATATATATATATAAAAAAAAAAATATTTTTTTTTTTTTTTATTTTTACAATAGGAAATTTTCAAATCATAAATACACTGCTCGGCGAGGTTCACATTTTAAATAAATGTTTTGTAAACTCAAGGGGTTTCCCGCTGCTTATTGGGAAACTTAAAAATTTGAAATTTTTCACATACGCAGGGGCAAATTCATTCTGCATACAAAAAATTAATGTTAGCAAAAAATGTATATCTTCAAGTTTATATACATGCTCCGAAAGTTTTGTGCTGATAGCATGAATAATAAATGGGTTTTTGCAATTTTTCATTTATGACTTGCCAAAATTAACCTACACAGATCATTCAAAAGATCATTCAATCCTTTATTAGAATGTGTAAAATCCTAAAAATCATAATTTGATGATTGCTACTCTCAAAAGTTAGGTACTTCTACCTGTACTGTCCCCTTAAACTAATCAAAGTAAACATTACTTAAAAAGTTGTACATTGTATTAGGGGTAACAGCAATTATTTGTGTTAATCTTCATAGATTTTTTTTTTTTAATCTGCCCACATACATTATGTCATTGAATATAAGAAAAAACTCGTATGTATATATGTAATATTTAGTAAAAAAAAAACTTTTTGATAATCAAATTTTGTACTTGCACTATATATTTAAGCTCATTTAGGGTCTTATTTTCTTTTTTTATTCTAAAAGCTTCGTCTTTGAACATGAATTTTTTACAATGGGGATCTCCAACAGCTAGACTAATACCTTGGTTTTACTAGTGACCAAAGGATTGTATATTGATTTTTGTTAGGATGTTACAAATAAGTATTTCTTAACTCATGTCTATTGCATCATAAAGATGGAATAGAGTTTTTATTATCTGATCTGCAATTCTTAGTTTCCAAATATTTTAAGAACACCATGAATTTCTCTGCTTACCTTTAATATAATTAACATTTGAATTTCTAGTAATTCGAGGAGGCTTAAAGGGAAAATTCCTATGTAGTGAGAAATTTAAATCATCCTCAAGCTCATATAGAAAATAATTCATCAAATACTCGTTTTAGAAAGCACAATTTATGATCAGATAGTGATTCCATAGAATGCCATTAAGGAAAATTTTATAAAATAATCAACAATTCCAAGCAGGAACGTTCTTACAAATAGATTTAATGAGCACTATATTTTCAATCGAAACAAAATCATGGAAAAACTCATCACGTATGGGAATTTCACTTGTAAACGAAGTGACCTTGATTGTGATTGGATAGCGGAGCGCATGCGTGCGCACAGTGTGCCACCTATGCCTCTCTGTGGTGAGTTTCCAGTTACTTCTGCATTTTATGAATAAAATGAGAAGCTGAGTACAAAACAGTCGAAATACACATTATTAACTATTTGGCAAAAATTTGCTAAAAATCAAGGACGAAATGGAGACAGAAGATATTTTTTGTTTTTCTTGAATTAGCTCCCACTAGTGCCCAACTTTTCAGCACTAGTGCAAAAATGAAATCAAAAATTTTTATTTTATGCTCTGCCCTAATATAATAATAATAATAATAATAATAATAATAATAATAATAATAATAATAATAATAATTAGTAGTATTAATTTGTCAATATAACCAAATTTATAACTCAACATAAATACATAAAATTATTACCTTGAATAAGGCCAGGCTAGTAATAAATAATACGGTTTTTATATTTGACAAATCCAGGAATTTGGACCAAATTAAAAAATTTCCAAAAAATAACATTAATTTCCATACTAAGAACATTATAATAATAAAATCCAAACCAGTAATAACTTTCATAAAATAAATGTTGTGATCTTTACAAAACTTGGTAAATATGGAGGTAGTACGAATATTAACATCAAAATAATGCAAACCAAAGTAAACCAAATTACCTTCAAGATAATATTTGAAGCTCTTATTAAATGGGAGATTCAATAGATTCGTTTTATATCTGTATCATAAGGAATTATCTTGCCATTTACACAATATTGTCATGGTAACCTTATTTACTATATTCAACTATATTATAGGATGAATTTTTTTTTTTCTCAATATATAAACAATTGAAAATTATCCTGTCTATAACAATAAGACTCAGATTTAATCATTAGCTTTCATTAATTACTATATAAAAAGAGATATAATAATTTGAAAGTATATATTTGATAAAATATCCTTCAAGATTAATCATACTCTTTTGATAAATTTTCTCCTTCAATACGATTACAGTTGGATAAGATAAAAAAAAATAATTATAATAATAACCCACTACAGTTGAATAGTTTACCAAGGCAGGGTGGAAGCTTGACAGCACAAGTTTGAAATTCACAGGAGGAATACCTTTTTTAGTGTTAAGCTCGGGGAGAGAAGAAATAAAATCTTTAGAAGAAATTCAATATATATATATATATATATATATATATATATATAATTATTATATATTATTATTATATTATATATATATAATATTATATATATATTATATACGGTTATATATATTATATAACTATATTATATAGTACGGTATATATATATCGGTATATATAATATTATATATAATATATATATTATATTATTTATATATATATATATATTGTATATAATATATATATATATATATATATAGTATATATATATATTATATTATAATATTGTAATTTATTATATATATAATTATATATTATATATATTATATATATTATATTATTATATATATATTATATATATAGTATATATATATATATATTTTATATATATATATAATATATATATATATATATATATATATATATATATATATATATATTATTATACTATATATATATATATATATATATATATATATTTAGAATATATAAAAATATATATAATATATATTACTATATATATATATATATATATATATATATATATATATATATATATACAGTAGGTTATATAGAAGAGTTGGAGGGGGATAGAAGTAGGAATAGCTCCGGAATCATCTAAAGTAGAATTAGGGGCAAAATTTTGAGCAATGAGTTCAGCTTTAGCAGAAGGCATAGCAGCAGTTGTGCCATTTGAAGAAAATATAGGAGGGAAAATGAAACAAAATTAGAGGACATTTTTTGGAAAATGCCAAAAAGACTGTAACGTGGAGGAAACCAGAATTGTTATTGCATTTTCTACAGAGAAAAGAGTTTTCAGTGTAAGGAAGAATAGATTTTGCACAATTCCAGGATAAAATATAAGATCCTGAGTTTTTGGAGTTTGAAAGCTATGGTAATTTGTGAAGAAAACTTCCCTGTGGCAAATAGTACGGGAATAAGCAGTTAAACTAAGGTTTGTTAGGTTTAGTTGAAGTTCAGGAAAGAATATGGATTGTGTGCCTCCATACCAGAGAGAATCACCTTGGTTAGGTTATGCATTCTGCATACCTTTAGGAACTCATCATACTGAAGCAGAAGTCATTCCATGGTAGGCCAAAGAAGTACAACTGCAAGTCCAACCAGTTTGCTGCACTGAAATTCAAAAATATTTCCTCACCGTGTGCGGGGGTATTCCCTGCGAAGTCTTGAAGAGAGAACAGGATACAAAGATAAGGTAATCAGAGAAACCCTGCGGAGGAGAGAGTTTATCAGAATAAGGAAAAGAAAGGATTAGAAGTTAGGAAATGGTCTAGAATGTTGGGTTCATCTCTCCAATATGAGTCAGCCAGGGAAGTAATGGAGTGAATGCATCTAGTGTTGGTCAAAGTCAAGTGATTCAGGAAAAGTTGTCTTGTGTTGTCCGGAAATGCCGAAAGATATTTGTGAGGGGGAGTGTTTGTTTATTCTAAATTTGTATTAGAGGGAGGGGAGGGTTGGTGACTAGAGCAAAGTTGGGACAACATTACGTAAATTTTTTGGTTCAAAGTTTTTGAAAACTGTATTTTTGGTGGAGGTGTCTGGAATATGTTATTTGGGGATACAGAGATTAACCATTTGGTTATTAGTGTGAATGTGGCTAGGAATTTACTATACAGTTGACATCTAATATTTAATTATAATTAAGAGAAGAATTTTTTTAGTTTTTGCTTGTAGGTCCTATAGCTCTCACTTGTATTCTATCTAAGATCTTTGAAACCCTTCTCAACTCTCACAGTCACTTCTTAGATTATCTGGAATCTCATTCCCTTCTTTCTGATTGCCAGTACGGCTTTCATTGCTTGAGGTCTACTGGGGATATACTTTCGTCTAACAGATTTATGGTTTCCACCCTCAGGAACTTTGGGGAGACGCATTTTGGCACTTGACATATCCAAAGTATTTGACAGGGTATGGCACGCGTCACTGCTCTTCAAGCTCCCCTTTGGATGCCTTTCTCTTTGCTTACTTATGCCTAGCTTTCTTTCAAATCGCTCAATATCAGCTGTTGCTGATGGGGCAACTTCTTTTTCTGTCAATAGTGGTGTTCCTCAAGTTTCTGTCTTATCTCCTACTTTATTCCTGCTTTTCATTAATGATCTTCTCACCTTCACATCTAACCCTATCCACTCATATGCTGATGACTCGACCCTTCATTCATCAACTTATTTCAATTCTGCTCCCTCTTTTACTAATGGAATTCCCTCTCATCTTAATCTTTCCAACTCTATTCTCGCTGATCTGGACAGAATTTCCGTTTGGGGTCGTCTCAACCTTGTGAAATTCAATTCTTTAAAAAACCCAACTTCTACAAATCTCCCTCTCTTAGACACCTTACTTTCCTATCTCTTTTGATGGTTCTCCTGTTTCTCCTGTTGACAATATAAACACCATTGGCCTTAACATAAACAAAAAAATGTCTTGGAAACCTCGCATCACAACGGTAGCTAGGGCGGCCTCAAAAGAAACTGCGAGTTCTGTTTAGACTGAGATTTTTTTCCTCTTTTCAGTTACTCCAGTTATACAAGGGTCTCATCCGCCCTTGTATGGAGTACTGCTCCCATATCTGGGGGGGGCTCTGGTTTCACCCGACTTTTGGATAGGGTTGAGTCAAAGGCCAAAAGGCTTATAAACTGTTCTGTACTTTCCAGTTCACTTGAGGCTCTATCTTTGTGGCACCATGTTGGTGCTTTATCTCAATTCTATAGGTACTGCCGTGGCAAGTGCTCGAGGGAACTTACCACTTGCATACCACTACCTTTACAACGCCCTCATAGCACAAGGGGTGCTGTGTCAGCACAAGAGTTTTGTGTTGATATTAGTAACTCCAGGCTAGTTCGCTGCTGTGCTTCCTTCTTTTCTGACACCTGTTCTTTGGAATTCTCTTCCATCTTCTGGGTTTCCTGCTGAATTTAATCTCCCTCGCTTTAAAGCCTGCGTCTGTGCTCATCTGCGTAACTTTTGAGGCAATAACTGATAAACTCTAAACAAATAAAAGTGATGGGTGGGTGTTTTTTATTTTTTTTTTATGTTCACACCTCACGGGCATAGCTCTAATCAAGGAAGGGAACTTCTCCAAATAATTCCAATCTAGGAATCTAGTTGAGGAATCAAATTATAGGGGAAGGATGCTTTATTTAAATTTGATTTATTGAAAGGATGGGGGGGTGACCAGAGTGAAGGGCGAGTTTTTTGGTCCAAGGATTGTTCTGTAGAGGAAATTTCTAGTGATGAGTTTGGGGTGGGTATGTGAAGATTACTCTTTGGTTATCTGTTATGTTTACATTTAATAATGGGATGTTTGTAGGTGGTAGAAGTGTTGTAGATGTTGAATAGTATGATTTGGGTTTTTTTTTTTTTTTTTTTTTTTTGGTGTGAGGGCTGTTGAAGTGTCTGGTAGTTGGTGATCTATGAAAAAACTATGCAGTATATTTCAGAACTAGTAATATCTAGATGGTCTTTTATAGTTAGTGTTCTTGTTTTGGGCATTATGTGGTGAATGGGTGAAGTGTAATGGCAGCTTATTATTCTTTTGGCCTTGTTTTTAGTGATTGTTAATTTATTTGTTAGATTGTGAGAGTACAGGGACAAATGTATAATGTATATGAGGCATAGTTGAATGGATATATTGTCTGTTTTAAGTTTTGGCAGTAGCTTTTCCCACAAAAAGTACAGTGCACATACACCACTCACAAGATGGTCTAAAAATTATAATATTGGATTGAAGTACTATAATTTTAATTATAAATATATATATATATATATATATATATATATATATATATATATATATATATATATATATATATATATATATATATATATATATATATATATATATATATATATATATATATATATATATATATATATATATATATATATATAATTAAACAGACTTCACAAACAATAAACAGACATCCACCCCTCCTTGAATAGGGCTCCACCCGTGAGTGGTGTTGACAACTGTTAAAAAAAAAAAAAAAAAAATATACAAATACATTTGTCCAACTCTAAACTACGCCCCTCCAACTTGGGACCCTCTACGGACAAAAAACAACATTAACACAAAACAAAGCACTAAGAATCATAACAGGATGCATATCAACAAAACCTACACAAAGAAACCAAAATACTACCCATAGACACTCACCTGGATAATGATAAGCACACAATTCTTTACCAAAACCCAAACACCCCAACACCCATGTCACATTGGCCTCTCTAACCCCATCCACCACAGACTCAAATAACCTCCTCCTTCACCAGCTCTATTTTACAAACATTCTAAATAACATTACTCCTCCACCAAACAACATATCATACACCAAACAAATTCACACAGCACTAACAGAAAACTACTTAAGATGCAGACCACCAAACAACATTCTAAATAAACACCCACCAGAAATAGCACCAGAATTCAACTCACTACCAAGAACCAGTCAGTCATCCTTGGGCCAGTTAAGATGCGGCCACCACCCTAACTTACAATATTACAAACAGATTCAAACGCAACCAAACCACCACAAACATCTGTCAAAACTGTAACCAGGTCCTGGAGGACACATCTTACTTTTTTCTCTCCTGTCTATCTAACTCAACCCAGAGCAATCTCGAATATTTCATCCCTGGAAGATCTCTGGAGGTGGCCAGAGGCATCGGTGGGGTACCTGGATGTGGTGTGGCCCCTCCCATGATGGGGTGGTCAGGGGTAAAAACGTACAGTATATATATATATATATATATATATATATATATATATATATATATATATATATATATATATATATATATATATATATATATATATATATATATATATATATATATATATATATATATATATATATATATATATATATATATATATATATATATATATATATATATATATATATATATATATATTATATATTTTTTTTTATATATGTCTTTATATATATATATATATATATATATAATTGATAATCTTTTTATTAAATGCCAGTAATTGGCCAATTAGTTCTTATCAGAAATCAGCA
>JABUQX010109373.1:35000-63571 GCA_015478945.1 Trachelipus rathkii
GAATGGAATCAAAATCTCTGAAAGAACTTAATAATATTTTCACCTTTGAAGGTAGAAAACTGGTGTTTAAGATCTGCAATAAACGAAATTGGGTTGAAGATTCGCATGCGGCACATAATATGGTTTCGCTCCGTGAAGGGGTCGGAAATTTATAAGTGATCAAGAATTTTCTTCGCATGCGGTTCTAGTACGCGGAGCCCTGGGAGCATTCTTTTGAGCCTTTCTAATTTTATCTGATCCGGCCCCGCTAATCGGTTCAGGACTCGCCAAATAGGGGTTGCTGTTGTCGGCGCATGGAAAGATTACAATTGTGGAGAGTTGGTGCGACAGGCCTAGTAATTCAGCTCCCACTATGTGTACACAAGGCAGTGAGTTATATCTCTCACCGCCTCAGTGCGTTAGCCGCTTCCTTCATTATCCTCTATGTCCACCTTCAGACAGCATGGTACGGAATTTGCTACAGCTAAGATAGTACAGGCACGCTTACGCTCATCAACTAGGCATTGGGTATGGTATCGATGGCTAGGAAAAAAATATAAAGAAATTATATATACAACTTTATAAAGCTCATGTGAGTTCTGATGCTCATCTGCGTAGTTTGACTCACGTTTGGTTTGAATGAATAACTGGATTGATGTGCAATACTCATACCCTCCTTGAATTAATAAGGGTTCTGCCGTATAGAGTTAGGTGGTGACAACTGAGTTAAAAATTATATATATATATATATATATTAATATATATATATTATATATATATATATGATATATATCAATATATATATAATTATATATATATATTAATAAATTATAATATATATATATATATATATAGTATATAATTATATATTTATTATATATATATATATATATATTATATTAATAATATAGTAAGAGTATAGAGAGGCAAATATGAGAGATATAGTAAGAATAGAAGAGTAAGAGTAGAGTGAAGAGAGAGAGATAGTGAAGAGAGAGAGATGAGATGATAAAGAGAGTTAGTAATAGTAAGAGAGAGAGATGAGTATGAGAAGATGAGTAAGATAGTGAAAGAGAGAGTAAGGAGGATAGTAAAGTAGATACTACTGTGTGTGGGACCCGGATGCTGCCACAAAACCGACCTTTATTAGTATATATATATATATATATATATATATAGCGATATTATATATATATATATATATATATAATATATAATTAATATATATAATATTATACTATAGTATTCTATATATTATATATAGATTATATATATATATTATATTTTACATATAATAATACTAATATATATTATTATATAATTAATATTAAATATATAATTTAATATATAATATATAATATATATATAATATTATATTAAATATATTATATTAATATATGTAATATTAAGTATATATTATAATTAATATTTAATTAGTATTATAGGTATATAATAATATGAGGTGTCTACTCATATAAAAAAGTTCATATAGAGTATAAGAATTTAGCGTACTATAAATGTGAGATATAATATAATAATATAACAATAAAAGTTGTTGCTACATCCAATATCATTATTTATTATATCTATTTTATTATGATTAAAGTTATTACCCTTATGAAGCCTCTATTATGCAATGAAATTACTTGGCATATTTTTTCTATACCTACCATCATACTTCAGTATTGCAGGATAAGTATGTACAAAATAAGATGATGAGTGAGGTAAATTTAGTAGAGACTTTTACCTTATATAGCAATTAATGTTTGAGGTAATACTATCCTCATATATTGTTTTATATATAAATGAATATGCCCTTTCCATCTTAAATTATTTCATATGATATTTATTTGGGAATAATAAAAAAAAAATATAATAGTCATAAGGGGTTACGTAGAGGTCCAGCCAAATAGGGTGATGTATGTTTGATAAACCCACTTTGTTATATAATTTACTGTAAATAAGTTAGATGTAGTAGTGAAATTAGTGATGACGCTTTTCCTCACATGTATGGGTAGAATAATATCAATATTGTTCTTCCAATGGAGTTTGCATTACAAATAGACCTATTCGACTCAGTTATTACTGCTTTCAAAAGACTCACTGTAAAATACTTATGCTGCAATATGGATGGTTATTATTGATAACTAGGAGGAGTATAGTAAATTTACCTTTAGTAGAATCACATCTTAATTGATTGAAATGTTGTGAAAAAAGCAATACTGGAGACTATATTACAAACATATATTGTCATTAGCGACTTTTGACACTCATTATACTTACCTAATTATTTTAGCTGCAGTGTAATTCACTATATTACTTGAACTATAGCCTTGCTTAATTACTCAGGATGATTATAAGTCATAAACACCGTATGTGATGTTGTGTGATGTGCTTTTGCATACGCGAGATAATACCCACAGGCAACAGAAATTGGAGTCAAATAGTGGACAACTAGGGAAAGGCTCGGAGGTAATACCTACTGGTTTTGGTCCATTTGAGTTCTGTGGCAGACAAACTAGTCGATTCAAATCGGCTAAATACTCACATAAACGTGTATATTAACAATTTGTAAATTTGCGTAAGTGAAATGCGTTGATGTAGATATTTCTCTATGTTGATATTCAACTGTTTAAAAGAAAATAAATTAATTATTATATAGACATCTGAAACAATGTTTCGCCAAGAGATCTCAAATAAAATGACTTTAGTATATATAACAGTCAGGAATACCCAATTAGCACAAGACGCTTATTAAATTGTATTCGGCTTTTTAAGAAAATCATTTATTCTAAGCGACCGCTTATATACACTATTTTAAATTAGGTGTATAAGTATATAACTCGCATCTGCAATAAAAGAAAAACATGGAATATAGAGGTAATAAAAAAATTACATGTGACACTTGCAAACTGCTTAAATATAGAATGCTCTTATGTGTTGTGATATTACCCACGGAGTTATTTTTGTAATAAAGAGACTAAAGCAGTTCACAATATGTTTTATATAAAGAACACCTGAGCACATGGTAAAATAAACTTAAAAAAATGCTCAAAAGATTTATTTTTATATTATGGTTATTCAAAATGATTAAAGAGACATAAATATATTAAAATATAATAACTTGCGTTTGCAAAAACTTTATTACCTGAGAAAATATATATGAAAAATAGTAGTAATATGTTTTAGAATATATTGAGGACATTTGTTTTCTGAGGGCTCTTATAAAGAAAATGTGAGATTAAATTTAAATATTACTCCTTATATAACAGACTGAAGTACTCCAGGAAGTATGGGGTTCCCTTTTACCTCCCATATATAAATAGATGGTTATGCATAGTAAGACTACGATGATTTAACTTGTCTACATACTCAAATGTTATATATTTTTGTGTTAAAAACAGATGCTTTGAATGACGCGTACACATTGAAAAATTGGGTCAGAGTTCTATGTTACGTTAGATTCAAAGAACTTCTCAGAATCAATTATGAAATCATCACATATGCTATTAATCGTTTCAAAAAATAAGAAGTAGAGAGACTAAGGAATAAGTTAAAAGGCTGTTCCGATATTGTGTTCTATATATGAGCCAGAATCAATAGCGTCCTTATGCTTAGGTGTACGATAAAGTCTTCTTAGGTCACTCTATGAATCATAAAGGTCAGATTTATACAAAGCAAGATTAAAAAGCGTTAAGTGCGTTAGTAGAAGGGGAAGAAGGAAAGTAGGAGACTCAATGTAAGGAGGAAGAAGTAAAGTAGAGAAGATCAGAAGGAAGAGGAGGGAAAGTAGAGAGATACACAAAAGAAGAAGACAAAATAGAGAAAGAGGTTAAAGAGGTGTACCGTACACTCTAACTCTAAGGGCACTCACGGGACCCCTATACAACAAGCCATATGGGCACTTGATGAGTCAGTTTCTCAGCAAACAACGAAGGTCTGTTTTCGCTAGTATGAGCCAGGCTCTCGGTAATGTTAATTTCAAATAATTTTACTGATTCTCCACTTCATTATTCACTGTCAATTTACATTTTTATTAGTCTGACGCTGACACCCAAGAATTTTAATCAATCCTCCTATTATACAGGCTGGTTGTTAGGGGAGAGCAATTAATGGCACCTAACTCACTTGATCAATACTCTCACTCTCTAAAGGGACTGTCTGATTACTCGTCCACATTTGACCATTCATTTATTGCCTATCGGCCCTAATATAGCGCGGCGATACTCACAGTCATTCCGCAGCTTCACTAGTGGATCAGTATTCTCCTGTATTTTATTTTGCCTGTGGTACTTCACTCTCACATTAGATTTGGGTGTTCAAACACCTACCCTTAGAGGATTTTCACAAACCCATAAAAATATGCTATCAAAAGTTAAGCTTGATACATAGCTACTGTCCTCGATACGACACATAACTCAATAAAGTGATGCTATCCGTCTTCAAGACTTATACATAACTTCGATTTAGCTTATTAACTTTACGAATATCCGTTGATTTGGTTTATTTTATTAACTTATTATTTTCCCATTCAATAATTTTTCCAATTTCTAGATCGTTAGGTAAATATAACTTAACCGTAAATAAATTTTTAAAGTTCTACAATATTACCTATATTATTAATATAACTACTCATTGAAAGGGCTAGAGACATCTTGTTTATTCGGAATAATTCATTCTAGCATCACTTCAATACCAGTAGTTATTATGATACATATCTTATATTAAATTAGTGCAGTCCACAATAAAGAAGTTTTCTATACTACTAGGGTTACAGTACAGTAGTCATCGAAACTTTCACTGATTGCGGTTAAAAAGCCCAATCCACTATTCATACTTTACTCTTCAAAACACAGGGACTGGATTGTTTGGAGAATTATAATCACAGGGTGACTGCTCCATATATAAGTTATAATGAAATACCAGATATTTAGCAGAAAAAAGGAGCTAAAGACTAAGTCTTTGAATTGATATTTGTTATTATACACGGTTCTTAAATATATATATACGCTATGATCAGTAGTGAAATTTCATTATTGATATTCGTGTTCTAAAACGTAGTTAAAAATATTTATTGACGACCTTATTATATATATATACCGAATAAAACCGTTATTTTCAGCATAATTTTTTATGGAGTGTCTGTAACCAGTAGATAATAGTTAGTTAATAATTCTTGGCTACACTAGACCAACACTCATCATTAAATATTCCTCTTACGGTAGCTCCAACTTACAAAAAGGGGGGATAAACAGTTAATCCTACATCCTTACTACTCAGCTATAGGAAGTTGAGCACGTTATTGGCAGATTCCCATGGAATTCTCGAGGAAAACAATACAACATCTAGATGCGAAATATATTCAGTATGCTCATCGTTTTTTATATGCTCGCGCAGGCATTGTTCCTTTTATTTCCATCCTGATAGTATCTTAGATTTGGTATCGCTATCGATCTTAATTATATAGGCACGCCATACATTTGACCTACCTTTGATGTTGGGATTTACATATTTGGGTTGCACACATCATATGTCGATAACCGAAACCTCACCGAATAAACGCGGCTATTATGGGTTCTTTAGTAAAGATTTAAAGTGTATAAAATAATTTAAAGTTTAATAAATTAGAAAATCAAAGACGCTCTCAGCCAAGAACTATGCATGTAGTGATATAAAACGTCCTTGCCATGCATCAATCTGAAAGATAAAGAAGCATTTGTAAATTCGATCACCACGAGGAGAACCACATCGCTAGAATGTCATCGTTATTCAATCTCAGAGCGGTATATTTCAATCGATAATACTGTCAAAGAGCCATAATTAGAAACCAACTAGTTTATACCGCAACCTTATTGGGGTTATTAGACATCCATATATCATATATATTAAGTTGATCGAAAAACCATGAATGAATAACGCTCTTTCATAAGACACTATGTAAACTTTCAGAAAAAGGTTTTTCGGTCACCTCTAGCAAACTCTCCATAATATAATTTACGACCTATAATATTTGATAAAAATAAACAGCAAATATTCCTGATCAGAGATTATAATGAGAAAAAATTTCCTCAAATATCTAGTACTGCTTTAACTATAATGTAATTTAGTAGTCTATTTATAAAATGATTATGGTTATATAGCTAATATATTAATATATTAAGGGGAAGAATGTAAATTGTAATTTTTGAATAATAATTAAAGTCTTAATGTCTTAAAATTTTAAATAAAAATTGATAACTATATAAATATTATATGTTATATTCAAGTATATATTCCACCTTCATAAGATTCTATGGGTCCGAAATATAATTTTATATATGTTATAATAAAGTATAAATTATATGTTGTATTCACCTATTTGTAGTTATAATATTTAAATTTCAAATAATATATTATAATTAAGTTAAGCCTATAAATATTCATATTTAAAATTATAATATTTATGTCACAAATTTCTTGAACATTTCTCCTCTATATATTATAACATATGATATATTAATAATAAATAACACATCCTTCATTCACTACTAAAGTTTACTTTAAAGTAACTATAGATATGAATAATATAATTGCTCACACTAACATATATATATAGTTCAAAAAATAAGCCATATTGGATTTGGAGTGAAATTTATCAATAATATTTGGACAAGTTATTATAAAAGCAGGGTCTTATGTTGGATAATATAATCTAGTTTTATTTTTCGTAACATAGATATTTATTATATTAGCCTAGTTATTAATCAAATAAAATAAAAAAATGAGTTATCCCATATATATATACGGCCTAAGTGGTCAAAAGGGTAACAACTAATGTAGTATATAGCTCTTTAGAAAATATATTATATTAATATATATATTAATATATATATATTATATATATATATTATATATATATATATAATATATTAATTAATAATATTAATATATTATATATAATTTTAATTAATATATATATATATATATATATAGTATATATTAATATATATATAATTATATTAATAATATATTAATATATATATATATATATATATATAATATATATAATTATATAATATATATATATATATATTAATTAATATATATATTATATTCTTTACCATAAAATATAAATATATGTTAAATATAAAATTATACACAATTAAGTAATATATATTATTGCAGTATTTTCTGAATATAAAAAATAAATTATTGAGCTCTTCACATATATAACTATAAGGCAGCATATGATTTATTGGTGAACACCAGTGGTGTGTACATATAACCAAATTTAAATTAAAATTGCAATTGCAATTGGTTGATAGAAGTTAGGCGCATTATTATATTTTAGGTAGGGACTATAGAATTATATATAATTATTAGTGAATCACTATACATTGAACTAAGATAAGTACAAATAGAAACTTGACAAGTCTTTTCGCATTGAGTCACTCATAAACGACGATTTTATTGTTTTGACTCTGTGGTTTACCCTGGATTGTTTATGGACCGTAATGACAAGCAAAAACACATGCACCAGTAAGTTTATGCCACATTTATTAGGTCGATAGGCTAAACCAAGAAAAATTGTATATATATATATATATATATATATATAATATATATGTTATTGCATATATATTTTGAGTTTTATTTTGGGTACTAATTGACTGTAGGAATAATGTCACGCATTATGGATAATACCTAGATGTAGGCTTATCTATTAACTTAGCCTTTCTAATATTTACTATTATATATATATAATGTTCAAAAATCAAATTAATCAGCTATGAGATATATATATCTATATATACATCAATATATCTAGTATATATTCAGTATAGTGTAATATATAATTTTATTAATAGTAATATATAGTACCATAATATAAATACTTTGAGAGCTCACTACCCTATTATAAAATAATCTATATAATATATATATATATCATACTACATATAATAATAATATAATACTATAATATTTTAATTATATTATATTAGATAATATTATTATATAATATATAAACCTCAAATTTATGTCCCAAATTTTTTTCTTGAATAGCAATTTTACAGTATACTTATGCGTTCTGACCTGTCGCCGAGGTAGTGATATTGACACCTCTTGTGGTCGATAGTCGTACAAGTCCTTACACACCCGCACAAATAGGAGACGCATTATAATTGCGAAAGAGGCTGCAAGTTGGTTTATTGTTTTTTAGTTAATAAAATGGTGGTATCACGCACCTCTAATTAACACAAGAGTCTCCTCATAACACCATGTAAAACTTTTGCGACACACATTGCTCTTTTTCCTTATATTCGCCAGTGTTCATTGCCTTTTTATATGTGTTCCTGATAATTAGACTTTTTGGGAAAGTTTTCTCAGCACCTAAAGAGGAATATTGATTAGTTATTTCTTGTAAATTTGTATTTATCGTGTTTTTGAGATTGAGTCATTACATCCGAGAAAAGTGTATATTAAAGTAGATCTGACTATATATATGATTAACTTATCTATATACCTAAGGTTAATCTTCCTAAAAAAACTTAAACCTCACTTTACCAAGCCTAATCTCAGTTTCAATAGGTGAAAGATCAACCAGTAGCCAATAAGTGAAGTTCTATTGTCACACTATATGATGCTATAGCTGTATTCGTTTATTCCTTTGTAAACAATAAGTTTTAAAATGTTTAAAAATAAACTAGCCATACATATTTATTGTAACAATTCTCACCATAATGATGTTCAAAACAATAGATATTAAATTAACTGGTATATATTATATTTATTGATATATTTTCAATCTATAGTATATTTATATAATACAATGTTTTGATAAAATTTTTTTCATTATTGTGATTTTCATTACCAATGAGCTAATTTTATTAATATATCTCTAAAATATAAAAGAAATGAATTAGTGTTGGCTCTAAATATTGATTTTATTATGTTTAATTAAAAATACTCCACATTTTTTTTCTAACAGGATTTATTTATATCTATTTGTACTTATATTATAGCATACATATGTTTTTCACAAGTACTTTTACTTTTATTTGAGTTTAAAGTAACTTAAATTTTCACCTATTATGTAACTATAATTAATTATGAATAGCTGGAACACTTATATTTATATATTTAAACAAGTGGAAACGGTAATTTTTTTGTAGCTTGATAATTAATAAGCTAAATAAATATAAAAAAAATGAACTAATTTCAATCTTTAAAATAGAAGGAATGTAATATAATTATACTTTGACCCTTCCTTCTTTCTATATACACTTATCTTAATATAATGTCACAATTTCACCTTTTTTCATAATACATTTCATTTATTGCGAGTTAAGAACATCGTGAACTTTTATATGATGATATTGAAGTGTCAATTTCGTGATGAAACTTTATTTTATTTTTTTATTTTATTCTACCCCTCCTTTTAAAAATAAGTAAAGGTTTTGGAGATAATATTAATAATTTATTTTTTATTAAAATAATCATATATTTAGATAATGCACCGAAGCTTTGATGTGAAAAAGAATCAAATATATTGATATTTATTATAATTTAATCGTAAATTATGTAAAAATTAAGCTGAAGATTAAAATTTTATATTATCTTTAATTATCCATTTATATATATATATGGCTACTACTTATAGTAATTACAGTTCTCACGCATTAGGGATATATATAATTTACAGTATTTCAGTTTATATATTTATACTGTACATACATGCATTATTCACCTATCCCCTTTAATTAAAGTTAGATAGTGTAAAATATTAAATTGATAGCTATCTCTGTATAGTATTATTTGCGAAGTTAAATTATAAAAAATGCTTGTAGAATAACTTATAATATTTATGAATGCTACCAAACTTTTGTTTTATGTAAAGAAATTATATAATAATATAAGTTGTGTAAAATAGTTACCAGTTTGAACAGTTATATATATATTGAGATAATATATAGTATAACCAAAATATAATTTCACTACATGAGCAGTATATGGATCATCCGGATAGCTCTTATTATTATAGATGTAGTGCAATATATACATGGCATATTATTATATTAATATTACTAATTATCACTATAATCATAATAAACACACATTAGTTCCATAAAATAATAAATTATATAAGGAATTCAGCAGCGGTGGAGGTAAGGAAAGTATTTTTTTTGTGGGTGGTTTACTCCTTTTAACTTTTTACAGTTGCATGCTGTAAATATTTAACAAGATTAAGAATTTTAAGCTCCTAGAATATATTATTAAATAATCTTTATTATTATTATAATTATTATTTATTAATTACTTATTATTAATTATTAATTATTATTAATTATTATTATTATTATATTATAGTAGTACTTTTAGTAAAGAATTTTAGTAATTACACTTTAATTTTCATTAAACCCTTTAATCAAGATTAACAGTCATACTAGTTAATGACTTTGATCTTGATTTGTTTTTGGGTTTCTAGGTTCATATCTGATTTAATTTTCAAGTAATATATATAAATATTATATATATATATCATATTTATATTTTTAATTTTTATTTAATTTTAATATATATATATATATATATATTATATATATATATATATATATATATATATTATTATATATATATATATAGTATTATATATATATATATATATAATATATATACTATATATATATATTATATATATATATATTATATATATATATATATTATATAAATATATATATATAATTCAGTTCTGTACGCTAGATCCGTTGAATTCCGGTACGTAGACTGGGAACAGCTGGGAAAAGAAGAAAATGAGAAAGAATCAAGAAAAAAGAAGATATGGAAGATGCTGTTTCTTGAAATGTACCTCAAAAAGTAGCTAAGAAAGGGGAAATACTTTAACAATATAGAAAGAAAGATTTGAATGAATGGCACAGAGATTTATATTAGATTTTAAATATAGGCAGAAAATTGGTCAGGGGTAAATGGGGAGTAAGTACACTTATTCTTAACTTCTAGGTTATAAAGTAATTTGATTCAAAAATTAATGTGGTTATTGAAAACATAATTTATATCCGAACAATATAGTAAAAGTCATAATTACTCTAGTAAGCACTAAAATACAAGAATTAGATTATTTGTCTAATATATTTTAAAGTTCACTCTAGAGAATGACGCGATGCCAGGCATCAATAATTAATATTTTTATAATTTATTTTAAATTTTCTTTTTTTCTCGTTTAATAATAATATAGGAATGAAAAATATATTTTTAAGAATATTAATATAATAACAAAATAGAGAAAAAATTAATTTGTTGGGTATAATAATGCTGTTATTTTTATTGCTTAATATTGTGGTGAGTATTTTGGGATTATAAATTAATATTTGAAACATTATGTGGTTAAATAATCATGGTTGGATAGATTTAAGGTAGCTTATGTAGTTTTGTGAAGAATATGATAGGATAGAAAGATATTAGAGTTCCTGAGTAAATGAGTAAGTTACAGTGGCAAAGGGATTTGTGTGTCAATCAGAAAGATGTGGGCGATTGTTTTTCGTTCGCGGTCACGTAATAACGTATTCGTATATGAAATTTATGTCTTTATATGCAGATATTTGAGCTCTTAAAATTATTAATTTGGTTTTTTGCGACATGGTTGTCTCTTTAGCTATACTTAACCGGTATCCTTTCCTTCTGCTGTTATAATTACTCACTTTTAGAGAAGTTTATTTTTGGATGGGAGGGATCTCCATCCAGCGTTGGAGTTGCCTATTAATGCGGTCCATAAAGAATGACACACAATGCAGTGCTTTGTTAGAACATCTGGTCAGAGCTACAAATTTTTGAAGGTCACTAATGGATGGCTATAAGAAGATGCTAGTTCTAACTGAATCTTTTATGGGAGGGTGACCAGCTAAAAATCCCTAATCCAATGGTAGAGTGCTTGTAAACTAGCAGTGAGGAACTGGCATCGGATTTAAACCATATTGACGTGTGAACCGAGTAATACTATTAGTTGTTCTTTCTAGATATTGTAGTTTTTTCATCATTAGTGTTATTCAGTATAGTATGTAATATTTAATAGGCCAGGAGGACTGAATAGAGATGTATCTGTTCACAATAGAGTTATTTGCAATTCTGAAGCTATGGTGGTAAAAAGTCGAAGAGGTACCACCCTCACACGCCTTGTGGAGTTGATAATAGTCCATATAGGCGTAATTATATGATTATAACTGAAAGCTCTAAATAATTTATAAATAATAGGGGAATTTAGAAGTATTATTATATTAATAAACTTCAAAATAAATAGTGTTTTACAAAATTAATTTTCAACTATATAATCTATATTCTTTTAATATAATTTAATTGAAGTGTAAATTATTAAGTGAAAAATATGCTCACTAATTTATAGCGGATATAAAAAAAACTAAGATATTTTATTTATTTAATAAATTTAAGTAAATATTTAGATCTGGTTTTATTAATATCAGTAAAATAATATACTAGTATAATATATAAGTCAATAATATCAGATATAAGTACATTATAAAGCCACTCAATGAGCCTATATATTTAGATACAGTCACTGAAAGGAATTTGTCAGATACAATTTAATCGGACATGATATACCAAACCATGTCACTTACTGGCATGCTCAATAAATCTACAAAGCACCATAGGGCTTGTCAATATAACTTACATTAAGTATATATATACACATATATATAATAAGTACTAACATAACTAAAGAATATATAAACAAACTATATATCTAAACGTAACTATGTCATAATCATATATCAATACATACTATTACTTATGCATAATATAGCTATTTAAATACTTTTGTATATATATTCTATATAATACATGCAGTTATTATTAACCTTAATAATCTGAGTTGTATAACTTAAAATAAATCGTTTCAATTTGGTATTTTGTCAGAATATACTACCTTTGTAATACCTACAAACCATAATAACCATAGACCTATATTACTACAATTATTTTCCTTATAAATGTATTGTGCAAATATCCATAAACCTCTATATACTGACTGGTAGCGAACTATTCCATAAAAATTAAAAAACCCAATTGTTTATGAATAATACTGATTGACTTTCTTAATAAGTTGGTATGACCGACGATAATACGACTGGTGCGTCTCTTATATATATATATACTCTATCACCATATCTTAGTGGTCTATACTAATGAAAAATTTATATATATATGGTCACCTCTTAGCATATATCAATTTATAGATTTATTTTACACTTAGTAATGAAGTATTGTTATCATTAGTGCTGCCTATCCTATACTATATACTGAAGAGAAGGTTGCCTTTCTTAGATCAGATATTAACTAAAATATGAAACATTTAGCTAGATATATCCTAATTACCTATAATACTTTACCTCATAAATAACTATCTATATATTATATCTAGTGTGATCCTACCTTCATTAGAAAATCACGCTTTCTTTCAGAAATACATATGTTCACTATAAGCTATCCTCATTCAGTTCTACTGCTACATTATATAATGAGCTATCATCTTATACCTCACTCTTATAAATCATCTAAGAAAGTCATTCTTTATAGTTGCTATATATCTATATATATAATGCGAAGTCTAAGTTTTACCATGCTGTGTCACTCACTCCATGGTAAAATCTACAGACAATATCTAATGTCGTACAAATACCTATTGGTTTGTGAATAAAGTGTCCAAAAATTTTTAGACTGCACATAAAATACTTAAAATATACTATATAAACAAACCTAGAGCCTATAAAAATAAAATATATTATATATATATGGTAAAACTTTAAGTTAACTGTTATCTGACCGGCTTTATTCTATACAGTTTTGGCCTTCTAACGATTTTCTGCTATGCATATTTGTAGATATGAATCACTAATTTAGCACCTAATTTATTATATATTACGATATCTACCTATGATAATCGAATAATATCTATACCGATGACATTTTATTTAAGGCTTTATATTCTACTTATATGACTAACTTTCAAATTACTTATATAGTAGAAAATAATCAAACCGTAATCAAGTCCTGACTCAATTAAGAACTCAAGCCATGAACCGAATTGTTGTTATAATTGTTAAGTATTTATTATAAAACTTTATATATTAATAACTTTTTAATTTATTCTAATATCCTAAGTGAAGAACCTTTAACACTTTTTAAATTATATAAATAAATTCCATTATTAAAATATTAAACTTATAATCTGCTCACTCAACCCAAGAAGTGATATTAATACAAAGATAATACATTTTAGTAAATCTTTATTAATATATATATGTATCTTGATCCTGTTAAACGTTTCGTTTACCAGCTCTAGACCTAATGTCATGTTGATTACTGAGGGTATGACCAGACGAGTGGGAGTGACTGGGGCAATGTAAGTGCATAATACCCCCCCTGCACACTTAAGGGGAGACATGTGAAAGAGCGAGGATCAACCTCTCTCTCACCTCGTATTTGAATAAATAGCAGTCCCCTGAAAGGTGGCAAATAATATAAACTGGAATTGGTCACATTATATTCGAATATGCCGTAAGTCACATCAATAATGAAGAGCCGAATCAAATTATAATTTTTGTGCACGGCGTTAAAGATTCCAACCACTAGTGGCGTACATACGAAGCCCTTTGGGGAGTGGGGAGCATTCATTGGAAGCCGTCACCTTGGAGAAAGGTCCGCATCATTTATTCCAGCCCGAGAGAGATTGTGATTTTAGATGCCGAGTGAGGCGACGTATTAGTCCCAGGTTACCGCAATGATGACTTATGGGCCCCATTTAAAGGCAAGTTCGCCTAAAGGCAGTTTGCAGTTGTGAGGTATTATGTATTATTCTAATTCCACAACTCACAACATTAACTTTGTTCCCTATTTCATTAATACCACATACGCATTCTGTATCCTCTGACCGCCATCTGTGACTTATCACCTATACAAAATCTACTTTGAATTATCACTTTGACTTTACATCAATTAGCTGTCATCACCCTTTTATGTAGTGATTGAACCCATATTTCGAACAAGATATATGCTTGCAGGCTGAATTAATGAGGAAACTGTTAATTATATTAATTAGCTTGGATTCCTATCAAAGTCGCAGAAGGAGAGAGATATAGCTCTTTGTTCAAAGTAGTAATCCTATACAATATTTATCTAAACCATATATTGATACTAAAAATGTCTTGTACTGTTTCCTGACTAATACTTATTAAATCCTTAGGTCCTGAGTATATAATCCACTAAAACCCAGAATCATAATGTTGCTTCTGGCGAGGCAGGCACTACACGCCGATATCTAGTGAACCAGTAGCTTTTGACTCCAATCATTCCAAATATTATTACTCTATCAAATAAGACCTTTCAGTGAACTTTTCCAAAAAGTTTACAACCTAAGATACAAATTGTTAGTTAAAAACGAAATTCTGAGAGCCACTATAAAAAATCCCAATTTTTCCTTCGAAGAAATCAGTCTTTCTTTGTAAACATAAACGGAGACCGTGAAGAATAATCAATAGATAATTATGATGTTATAAACTGTCAATAAACTGTGAAATTTGTGATAGTGCTATCAAAAATTAACTGTGTTGCGTGACCAATATATTAAATGCTATGATATTAATTCCTCAATTGTGCTGGTTGGAAATTTATGTGATATTCCGAAACACAATAATAGTTTAATAAAATAATGGTTTTCAGTAAAAAAAATTATACAAAAATAACAGGGGTCCTGCTTTTGCAATGAGAGACTAATAAGGAATAACTGCGGTATTAGAAAAAAAGAAAAAAAAAAAGAAACGACCAAAAAAATGCATTTATCTTCCTCTGAAGAACGCTCTTCTCACACAATAATTAAAGATCTAGCCAACTTCGCAATTTTTCGCCAGGAATGTCAGATCAGCTTCACTTGTATTCATAAGGCGTACAAAAAACGGGTAAAGATTTAATGTGAATCTCTTTGTGCTCCTCGAAAGTTATTCCCAAATTCCTGCCCTAATTTTAGTCCTACAAAGTGCTGGTAACTGTAACTTTTTAAACTTTCATAAAGAAACATTAAAAGACGAAAGCAAACATGGGTTAGAATTCAATCCAAGATGATATCTTGTTATGGGAAAAATCAGTAAACATTAAAAGCAAGGAGCAATCTTATCTCCTATACTCCCTTATTCTAAACCTAGAAATTTTTCAAAAATCATCTTAAATATTTCGTCCACTGTCCGATTCTTCTATTCTTACTTTTAAATTTATAGAAAGAATCAAAAAACTTCTGCAAGTTTGTTTCTACCGAAATCTGGGAGTGCCTAAATTTCATATGAGAGGATTAAACCTTATGCCGACAATCTTAGTCCTTCCTAGAGGCGCTGGTGTCTGTATTAGGAGAGGGGGAAAGCTGGTTCCTAAAATGTTTCAACCTTTCTTCTACCTCTAATTTCACTGTGAATACAACCGAGCGACAGAAAATCTCCCTCACACTCTTTGTAAATCCTTACAAGAAACCCATTCTTATTACTCACCAGCCCTCACCATCTTTAGTGGGACCCCATGTAAGACAAAATTACTTATCGAGTTATATAACACAGATCTGTAAGACGTTTTGAATACATTGGTCTGCTGATATCCTTCGTTTTAACGCTCTTTCCTACCAACAGAAACCAGAAAACAGGAAAAGTTTTTACTTGGTCACAGGCTCGACAGCCCGTACATCAATTAAATAGAAGGGGGTTTATGAGTCGTCTTTTCCACAATTATAGCAGATAACATGAGCTGAAGTGGTGCTGCAATGAAACAAAAGCTTTCTTCATCTCCACACAATATCTTGTTTACCCGCCTAATATAATCACTGTACTCCACGATGTGGACAGTAAAAATGACAATTATCTTTGGGTTCCCTAGTTTATAAACTCGTCGTTGTATTGCCTCGAGCTGCTAATTATACTTGCATAATACCCATGTCTTGGAAATTTAATCGGTAAAAATGCGGATATTTTCAAGAGAAACACGCCTTTATAAGGATAAGGACATAAATTGTATTTCGTTTTCTATTTACCTTGCAATGTGAGACTCTGGACGCAAAGTTATCCGGCATTCCATGAACTTTAAATCTAATTTATAAGACTTATTGTGCCTACATCTAACATTCCTAAATTCCCTCTCAACGTCTACCTCCATTCCACCACACTTTCATAAGGATTAGTTATGTTATACCTTGATTAGATGGCTCTCTAACAGTGCACTAATGCTGTACTTGTAGGTTTTACCTAAGAGGTATCCAATTCTGGCGCCTCAATTACAAAGTGTGTCTAAGTATAGAGACAAATGCTTATGAAAGAATAATAAATCGTAACAATTTATGAAAGAGGTAAGCTTAAACTTACAACACGAGCAGCACTTATAAATATCGAGGGGCCATGGACACTGTTGTTATGAAGGGGATCCAAAGAAGAGCATGATCCACAAGAAGAGCAGGATCCACAAGAAGAGCATGATCACAAAGAAGTCTATGATCCACAGGATATTCGAACTATTAATCATAACTTTTTCTTTTAATTGTGGCATCAACTCTTGCCTGTCGCTCATTTTTTTCGAACACATATGTCATAGTGGGCATCTAGTTTGTGGGATTCTTAACCAGACGGAAGAACCTGTAGGTTGCTTAACATAAATAATCGTTCTCTCTGTCCCAGAAAAACCCACCGATTATTCCTCACACATATGTCCGAGTCGAATAATTTTTAATGAATATGGTTTGTACAATTTTTAAAAAGAGACTGGTCTCTTAATGCCCCACAACAGATCGAACAACAACAATAATTAGAAAATACAAAAGGTAATTGAACAACACAAGA
This sequence comes from Trachelipus rathkii, assembly GCA_015478945.1. Lineage (NCBI taxonomy): Eukaryota > Metazoa > Arthropoda > Malacostraca > Isopoda > Trachelipodidae > Trachelipus > Trachelipus rathkii. The sequence continues at coordinate 52,856 of JABUQX010109373.1, forward strand.
TTGAATATTCGGTTTTAACATAAAGCCGCTAACATACCACTACCCCCCTTCTTTCCTTTAAAATGCTGGTACGAAGGCATTTCAAGAAGAGTCGATACCTCCCGTATTCATCTTAGTTTCATATTTTCTGAAAACGAAGTCCTCATGAACTGGTTTCTTTCCTATTAACCACATGCTGTCAGGTTATAAGGCATAAAAGGTCTAAATGATACTCATTAATGTAATAAGACAAGTAATAGAACTAACAATAAGAAATCGAACAAACAGCCAGTTATATAAAACAAACGGTGGGATAGAGCCCATTATTGTGAAGAGCAGATTAATAATTCCAGCGAAATAATTGTTTTTTCGTTAACTAGAACTTTTATTGTTGTACATTTCATCTTTTGGAGCCTGTAATATGCTAATTATTTTAAATTTAATCTCACCACTAATTATCCAGTTACCAATTGCCTATACATTATTCCATATCAAGATTAGCCTACACACTCCTAATGACTATAAATGGCTATAAACATGTTTGCCCTTCTTGAAATTTTTTAATCCTTGAACCCACAATAAGAATAATCACATTCTTATCATAACTCATTTATTATAAGATTCACACCGATCAGTGCACGGGTACTAAATACACGTAAACAAGAGCTTAAAAACCGAGCACTAGTTTTCCTCTACCAAACAGAATGGTCGCATACCTACCTGCTGTAAGACAAACAAATTTCTGGGTGAAGGAGATGTGGAATCAAGCTGCTTCCCCATTCTTTCCCAGGTAAAGAAAACCAAATAATTTATTCATTGCCATTATATTGGACCCCCCCTCTCATGTAGGGGTTAACTGGCATTGAAATTCGCTGATAGAGAGGTCCAATATTGGGGCGCGCTCCTCCCTTCGGAGTCCTCAGGTACTTCCCAGACATATCAATTTGAAAGGGCATGCGACATCAGTTCAACAGATTACTACACCTGCTCTTCCGACAAAGTGCTTCAAATCTTAGTTGGGCAGAGGTGCTGGATGAGTGATCAGAAGGGAGTGAAACTCAAGAAATATAAAGCGGAGCATTGGTGAGTGGTCTTCCTCCCACAAACGAAAGCGCTTCACAACGAAGGTGATACTCGCAACGTCTTTTAGCGCCTCCATAGATTGGCCACAAACAAAACCATATCGACTCAAGTACTATAATGTTGCAGACCCCCTCCCATTTGCAAATTTTGGCCTCGCCTTACCCCGCTTTGCGATTGTGTAATAGATCTTCATTGATTGTTCCCAGCCGGACCCTATTCGCCGTCGTCGTCATTTTCCTACTTAACGATCCATAACACCTTCAAAATTTTAATCCCATTATCTTTATTGAATCTTTCCACTTTAAGCGTATGTTTTCCCCTTCCAAGAAGTGAAAGGGGCTAAACAGAGGGACAATTTTAAAATGTAAAATTAGGAATATTTATAATTCATAATATGCACTTTTTATTTATTTTTCATACTCATTTTTTGCTTGTACTCACGAAATATTCCATGATATGAAACGCTCCTACTCAAAATGACTTCCGCTTTGACGTGTATCTATGAAATATGTAGAAAGGACAGAGGGGCGGAGCCAACGGTTCTCACCCATTTGGTGTTGATTTTGATGGGTAAACAGCAAGATGGGATAAATAGATCAGGTTAGAGAGAGGGAGAGACTGTTATGCTTAGGGAAAGAGATTGTTTATATTTGGTGCTAACAACAAAGCCAAAGAGCGATGACTGGGCCGAGCCCACAGATTCATATTTTAATGCCTCCGCCTCCTCTTTTTACAAAACCGAAAATAAAAATATAATACTTTTTACTCACTTACTTACAGTAGTAGGTATATACAATGGCTGGATCCAGGAAAGTGGACTTCCCTTTTAAATGAACCTCATGCTTCTCTTCCGTCCTAAAAGCCAATATGTTACATCTCAACCCCGCAAAATTATGCTGTCAATCCTAAGTTTAACTTCAACTTTTCAGATTTTATGTTACTCTGAACAGTATCTTATTTATTTTCTGTTTAAATTACTCTAATTCCAACTGATGAGGCCCATTGGTCAGCACCATCTTCAGACTAGCTGGCAAAGCCACACTCAAAGGAGGGGGTAGGAGCCCAGCCTAAGCGGTAGAATATGAGTCTCAGGGTGCTGGTTAATACACTTGGGTATGATTATTAATTTTTTTTACAATGAATGAAAAAGTACGCAAAAACTTTATGAATACCTTTACAATATAAATAACTCAATATTTATTTATCTTAACAACTGGTCGTGTTTTTTATTGTTAGTCTTTCATCGTATTGTCAAGATATTATACGAACTCGCAAAATAATGACTATATGGGGCTATATCGGGCACCCTCCTAAAATAATGTTAGGAAACGCATTTTTGTTTCCCTAGATTTTCCTTTCCTTCTCAGTCTTGTTTCTATACGATAAAACCCTATTCCATCACCTCCTCTTAATTAAGTCTTTCTTTGTTCTTGACTCATTTCATATATTTAATCCTCAACAATTATCTATAATTCTTAATCTTATGCCCTAGTGGAAGAGATAAGCACGAGTTTCAGTTTGGTATAACTGGAGCAACACAAGGAGAGATAAGAGTGGGGACAGATATCAATAAATGTTGAAGAAAAGTGGGGGAGGTTGTAGAAATTACATGTAATTGGTGGATATAGGTTAAGCGAAGAGAAACTACGGTAATTGTGGAAAAGAGTTAATAACTATCTAGCAGCTAATGGGTAATAAGGGTATTTTTCTTAATTTTTTCAATTTCTTCCACCTTCCTCTCCATGTATGGCGAGACTATCTCTTAAAACTTTCGATGGGTTACGATACATTTGATCTTCTCAAGCTATAAAAAGAATATATGTGTTCACAAAAATAAAAGTCTTTAAGAATCATTGCAACATTCAGGGTACTAAAGCAAAAAAAGGTAAGTCTCAAAAAATAAAGCAAATGCTTGTCAAGCAATTACCCAAAATTCAAGATATTTCTGCAATCAGCCCAAAATATCATAGACTAACACAAAAACAAAAACAAAAACAAACCCCCCAAAAAAATACAATTGATTAATAATAATGGTAAGCTCTCAGTGTCAATTTAAACTATTATAAAAAGACATTTACTACTCCTTCAGACTTTCCATAATTATTTTAAAAATTTGAATAATTTTTGATTTATTATATTACCTCATAAACTCAATATGACTTATTCTTGAGAGAGAGAGAGAAGAGATAGAAGAGTTAAGAATGTTTTTTTTTTAATATATGTAAGGCTTATGGAATCTGAATGTAGTATTAAGTAAATTTAAGTTCCACTACTTTGATTTTTTGAAGAATTTTAATGTAGCAGTATCTTTTGAATTGCGCGCAAACTAAAATTTTAAATTCGTTCAATAAAGAACAACATTATATAAGATGATAACTTTATGCGTAGTGCGTGCTAGTCGTAAGCCTCTAAGATCAAAATTTCAAAAAAAGATTAAATCTACGCTCCATGAACTATGTCTCTATCATTGCCCCGTATTGTGGCATAGTCTTAATTTCAATTCCATGCAATCTTCTGTGTCTGTATGTTATAAAGTACTGGAAGATATGTGATGTTGTTTTTTGTTTTTTCAAGGTAATATCATATATATCTATATATACGTGGATGTTATATACTATATTATATCATATTAATTAAAGTATCGGTTGAGATAATAGCTATTATTATTATAATATATGACTAATACTATGAAGTGGTTAAACAGCTTATAAGTAGCTTATATATATATTAAATATATATATATATTATATATATATTAGTGATATAGTGAAGCTGAATTTTTAGTAGGATGGACCGGCATATATTAGAATTATATATATATAACAACCTGGCAAGTGGATTGGTACAACGATGATAGAGTATATGTAAAACAACCATCATAGTTTAGTCCGATTAACATTTGTTTTCATTTCATAGCGTAATGAACCCAGACCTAGGTCAATTTCAATACATTTAACATTATCGATATCATAGTGTTACTATTTTGTTAATCATGTTCAATAAAAATAAACGCCAATTGACGGCTCTAACGACAGGGTGTATTTGCCTTGATTTGATGAAGGATCACAATGATATAAGATTCGGGGTTGTCAAGGTCCAAACAATGAACAATCAGAGTTGTACGAAGCCTTATTAAAATGGTTGCGAAAACAAAATGATGAATCAGATCAGATAGATATGATGAATTGTCCTACTGCAAAATTAGTGTGCAGTTATTTAATGAGACAGGTCTGATTACATGGTGTCATTTTAGAGTGCGTACCCTTAAAGTTTACAAATGATGAACACCTATCAACATGGTGGCTGGCACGATATCTTGAAGTATGTATAGGTTGTTATTGTTTGTTCTTTTTTCTTAGGTGTGCTTCAGCTGCTGTTGAAGAATATCGTCACATTGTCTTTCGCATCCATGACACCTAATAAAATCACATATTTCTCAGTTTTTTTTCAAACAAACGTGCGAAAACTTGGAAAAACTTCCCAGTGATGATATAGCACAATACCACAACGAGCTCCTCTGCAGAGGTGTAATTGAAAGAAGGTAGAAGAAATGATTCGTTGGATCTGCTAACTGAGAGAATGATTCCAAATGACCAACGTTGACGAAAGAGAATTGCTAACCGTGCCTCAATTGGCATTCCCGCCAAGAAGAGTAATAAACATCCATTCAGACAGAGAAGGAAAGCTTATTCCCAACCCCATGTTTCAGAGAGTGCGAGACGAGCTACAAACTGGAGGATTATGTAAATACATATGGAGTTTTGTGTGGTGGGATAAATAACAATCATGCACTGAAGTATCAACATACAAGTCTGTGTTTCCGTGAGCTTCCGATGGAAGCAACCGGAACATGGTTAAGCCCAGCGACAGCATTAAATGTAACACCTCAATATGAGCAGTGCTCGCAACAAGTCCGTGGTGTGGAGCAAGGTACAAAATTAATCCCCATGCAAAAGTTGAGAGCATTTTTCAAAATAGTTTCGGGTAATGTGTGGTCGCAGGTGATGTCGATGGGGCTCTTTAATTGGCCTGACCTAATATTATTGAGAACTACAGCCCCACAGGAGACCACTATATCGAATGATTTACAAAATCGGAATTACAAGAACTAGATTTAGGAGGATGTCCTCTAAAATGCAGAAGTGATTAAGGCACGATGGTCTATTCAGCATGGTGGATCTCCCGCATGTATTTGTGCTCATAATAGTCAGTCAGGCAGACATTTAGAGGAGTGTGGGCTTCCCAAGAGCATGTGAATTGGTTGCACTGTGGGAGCTCTCCCAATTAGGTTGGCCCAGCAGAATCTTGTCCAGATTTCTCAGCAGTACTTAAGATTCTATTGTTATGGGCTAGGTATCAAGAACTCAACATATTGTAAGGGGCCCAGGCTAACCACCAACAAAGTATAGGTCATACCGTCAGGGTAAAAAATTAGCAAAGTTTTGGTTCAAATTATAAAAGGATTCTTGAGGGTGGGTTACTGGTAAATATAAAAAGTTTGTGTATATAGTATTGGACAATTTTTATATGGTAAATAAAATAATAAAGGACAGGGTTCACACTTTCTGGGAAGTCAGGGAAAAAATCAGGAAAAAATTGGTCAGAGGAAAGTCAGGGAAACCGTTTTTGATAACTGCAGTAACTTTCAGAGCTCCACATACATCCTATATTAAAAATGAAAAATTTCAAAACATAATGAATTGCGTGATTTTTTAATGTCAAAAATGTTTATAATTTAATTTCTTGACTTACTGTATAATTGGTGAATAAGAGATGTATTTGATAAGCGAATGAAAAGGATGGGTGAGGGGATTGAGCATTCCATAGAATATGGAATTTAAATCTGGTTTTTCTTTTTATTTTTTAGTTCACTATTTACTAAAACTCACACGGGAATAGTACCGCAGAGGGACGTCCTGTGAATTGCAGAGAATACTATTCTTCCTATTCTGTTCGCTAGAGGTTGATCCCAAAGTTTCCATCCTTTCGATTCGAGGTGATTGGATATCTGGATGTGGTTTTTAGACTATGCAGACTTAAATGACTTAATCTGTTATTATCTTTTTCTTTTTTAAATGATTTATACTTTTTTGCAGATTTTGCCTCATTAAGAGGTTGAGGAAGTGATTCCTGAGATTTTGTGGTGAATATATTTAATGTATTATTTTAGTAAAAATGACTTCAAACAAACATGAACTCCAGCCTACCAGTGGAACCGATCAAACCTGAACCCACAGTAGCTGCCTCAAGATGAATCTCCGTAATCTGATCCAACATCTTCCTAAAGTCGAACTCTGATCGGTCTAGGATGGGACACCAAGCCAAAGCAGGCATAGCTACATTCAGAGAGGGGAACTGCATTTGATTTCAATTCAACAACTCAGCAGGACCTACAACTATCATTGAAAGAACTTTTCCTGTTATGTGTTTAAATAATCATATTAGGAGTGTGTGCACTGAAAATTATGCCATTTCATCAACTTCTAATCACTCAACCGATTGTAAATGACCCAGAGTGTTCTATTAAAATCAACCAAAACCAGTTTATCATCAGTTTCATCTTTTTGTTGCATTAAAAGATGATGTTACAAAGATCTGAACCATATACTATGGGCATTTAAAAGGTGGTGGACGATCGATAAAATGTCTGGGTTAACTCGCTGAGGAAAGATATAAGGGAAACAATTTAATGACGTGTTCCAAAAGAAGATAGTGCTGAGCAGTAGCTCAAATTTTTTTAAAAATTTGGGACTGATGAAATGTAAAATGTGATTAAACCATGGACTTGCTCCCTATTTTTCAATAGAAAAGCAAAAGCACAATAACTCTACTTTGCAGTGAAAAGCTCATTCTACGCACATTCTACCCCTGAATTAAAATTCAAATATTTTTGGATGGTGACGTCTTTTTAAGAGACTTTTGATTACGATGTTTTTTTTTCTTCTATAGAGTACCTGGGGAAATCAATGTTAATGTATTGTTGGCAAATTAATTAAAAATTAAGGAACTGATGTTTTCCATGGAATGTACAGTTGGGAAAGGCAGGGTTTTCTATAATATTAGAAAGAGCCAATTTTAGTGGAGAATCTGAGAGAACATAGTCTGATTTCTCAAAGAACAGTTTACAATGCTTATAAGATCTCATGAAGTATTCATAAAGTTCCATCTCAAAAAATGTTGACAAATTGTAAGAGCTGCCCATAGAGGAGATAATGAAGAACATCTCAAAGAGTCAAAACAGACCAAAAAGAAAGAATAAAAAGGTTTGAAAAAGAAAAATTAAATGCCAAACAGATCTAACAAACTTGAAGAGCTGAGAAAAGATGTTAAAACTGAAAGCTTTGACGGAAGAAGACGCTATCGTTCACTGTAGATTTTAAGATGCTTGAAAAGAAAAAAGTTTAGACCCTAAATCTCCCCCCATTAGAACTTTTGTGAATCACAGTGGACGTTTATGCAACCTAGGCTATTAAAACGTAAAGGGAACTTTTTAGATTTATTTTCTTTTTGGTTTAAATATAAAACTGTTTAGTTTTGGAATAAATTAAAAAAAGGAGTGCGTTGGAACGACTATGGGGAAGGTATATATAGGAAAAAGGAATCGGGTTTAAAAAAACAGATATTATTTTTTAAAATTCATCCATGATGATGACAGTTCAAAGTAAAATTTTCAAATAATTTAATGTATGACTGAGTAAATAGGCTGAATACTAATTAATAAAGATATTTTTATGCGGCAGAAAAATAACGAAACACCGCTGGTCGGCTCTTGTGTGGAAAAATTTGGCAGAGTTTGGTCAGGGAAGGTCCAGTCGGGGTAAAGTCGCGCAGGGAAATCGAAGCTTCAAAGATCTTCAGTGTTGGAAAAAACCCTCTGAATAACGGTAATAAATCTATAGTATTATATTTGTTAATTATATATTAATTAATGAGTATTCAAAATATTTTTGGTAACATTTGGTAAATGTATAAGTTAATATTTGTAATGTAAGGGTCTGTGTGGGTACATCGTTGTAGTAGCCGTGTGTGTTCTCGTGAGTGTGTAGTTTTCAAATGCAAGGTAGCTAGAGTGCTAGAATGAATTAAGGAATGAAAAATGAACATAATAAAGTGAAATTTGGTGTAAATGTAAAAAACGAAGTACTTGTAAGAAAAAGATGTAAACTTAGTAAACAAAGGGATTTTTGGATACGACTATGCTGGATTGAGGTTTGGGCCAATAAATTGTGAATAAAAATATATCCTGAAAATATTCAACACGAAATCTGGCAACGATGATATGACGTCACGAACTGAGAATCGATACGCAGAGGGCAGAGCGCAAAAGCGTTCACTTTAGCTCCGACATTGTAAATTTCGTTTTGTATTAGTTCCGCATAAACTTGATAGTTCGTAATTTGTAGATGCTCATTTGTTAAAAAAGGGTGAAATAAGTTTTCTGGTTTAAAATGTGACAGGGAGTGAGTTTAATTATGAAAGCGTGAAGAGAATATTTATTTTGTTAGGTTTGTTTTTGAAAACTTGAAATTCGGAGCTTGAACTCGACTATAAACCATCTTTTGTAGTATCAGTTATTTGGTTTGAAATTTGATTGTTTATGCATAAGTTTTGTTTTTTGATAACTTTCTTGTCTGGCTCCAGTTCCGTTACCTTGGTTGTATGTGTTTTGCTCTGATAAAGTTAAAAATTTGTTTGTTTACTATTACGAGTATAATTATTTAATAACATTTGTGTTTCCCTTTGTAAAATAAAGTAAATTTTTGATTAAAGAACTTCAAAGATGTTTGTATATAATAATTTAATACTGTATATTTAGATATATTAATATATATATAATAATATATAATGTATTTATTATATATATATATAATATATAATATATATAATTTAATAGTATATATAATATATAAATATATATTAACACTACATATATGTATAGTCTAGCTATATATATACATATATCTCTATACATATATAAATTATATCATATTAAGTATTTATAATCTTATATACTAGATTATATATACTATAAGAATAGATGCAGGATCGAACTAGTTTATGATATAGATGATATTATGACGCATTCGAAACCTATGATATTACTATACTTATACATATTATTTAATATATTATATATAGTTTATATAATATATATATATTATATATATATATATATACTATATATATTATATTATATATTATATATATAATATATATAATATATATATTAAATAATATATACGGTAATAATATATATATTATATATAATATATATATATATATATATATAATATATAATATATAATATATATACTATATATATAATATATATTATATATTTAATATTGTTATATAATATATATATATATATTTTATTCTCTTTCTGGACAAAAAAAAATTAATCTCTGGAAAAATAAAAGGTAATAGGTTTCTGTTTATAGTAAATTGTTAAGAGTTATGGAACATTAGCGTTAGCAATAAACCATCTTAGGAACCATTTTTGTAAATAAATCGTTATAGTAGGTCAAGTTGACAGTGATTTATTTTTGTGACAGGCTTTTGTTTTCATATCAACCAGTTGTGATATGATGGTCATATAGTTAAAATGTTTATAATTGCCGATTGTAAGTGGATTCATTTGCAATAGCAACTGAACCAATTCAGTAATTGAAATACGATATAACCATCGATTTTTAGTAAATATATAAAATTGAGATTGATAATTTGTTTGATAATTGATACTTTGCAAATTGTCAAACGGTTTATTTTGCCATAACAGGCATTGAACATAATAGCAGTAGCATTTATAATTTGGTTCAGCTTTGTTGACGTAACAGTTAACGAGTAGCTTAAAAATACTGAAAGCATTTAGCAATAGAACTTAAGAGAGTTGAAACTTTTTGATGATTTTGATTGGCATTACAGATTGCCTAACCTAGATTGATATTGAATTAATTAGTTTAATAATGAAATGAAATAAATATATTGTTTAAAATAATATTTTCTGTATAGTTACGTATTAACAAATTTGAATTAAAATCAGCGACAAATATTTTTCGTGTTCTGTATGTGAGTGGAAATTTCTTTTCCCTTTTATTTACAAAACATTTGTCGTTGATTTCAAAAAAAACTTGGACCTATTAAGTCAGAAAATATTAAACAAGAGTTAATATACAAATATACTAAGAATTAATAATAACAGTAACCGAAATTGACAGTTTGTCATTCAAACCAGTTTCGATATTTGACAGTTGTCATTGAATAATATTTGGGTGGTGTTGGAAACGCTATTACGAAATTTAAAAAACCTTTTGAAGAACGTGAATCAATTATATTGGACATTGGGCTCACTTGGTTAACCTCTGACGATTAGCCAAATAATTATTGATAATTGGTCGGTTACAGAGAAGAGAACAACTTGTAGGAGTTGTGTATAATAGTATATTGTAATATCTGAAATAAATTAAACAAGTGGTTAAGCTAGTGTTACTGTGTTGTAGAATATTAAAACTATCGAGAATTAAGTTTTACAGTTGCCTTAACATTTTAATTTTAATATCTTTAAACCGCCTCCGATGCCATAAACAGAAGTATCTTTTAATAAATTCTTCGAAAGCTAAATGTACAGGAAATCCCTCCCTTCTAATACGGATA
>JABUQX010109374.1:0-20203 GCA_015478945.1 Trachelipus rathkii
GAAATTCACAAAACACCCTTCAAAGTGTGTATGATTGAATAGTAGATATATAGTATATAGATATAATATAGATATATATATATAATATATATATTAATATTTAAATAAATATTAGTATATAGTATATACTATATATAGTATATAAGCATTATGATAGTATATATATAGTACTATATGTGTCTTCTTCTTATCCTAGACCTTTTATTTCCCAAGATTGGGATAAGGTGCGTGGCATGCATCGGAAAAAGAAAAGCAGTAGCAGAATATGACAAAAGTGAAAAGACAGCCCAGCCTTACCGGCCCCTTCTGTACCATTAATTAGTGAGAATTCGTCGCAGTCAAGAAAATCGCAACCCGTAGAGCTTCATGGGACCGCGATGGACCCACACTATGGTAAGATCGGACAATGGTAATGGGTTCATGCCCTTGCCAGGTGGCCACAACCATTACCCCATCACAAAACTCACGCCATTCACTTCTGCTTATATACACGTTTCTTCTCGCCTCTTAACAAACTCACATTTCTCTCTTGCAAACTTCGTTACTGACTCAGCCCTTTTTCTATCGGTCTCCCAGCCGTCGGCTTTCCACAAGATATTAGTTCCACTCGCCACTATACATGCCGCTTCCAACCGACTTCATCATGTACCATCTTCTCGAGGTCTTCCATGAACCAAAGAATAAAAAAAGAATATCTGTGTAAATTCTCTTTCCATTTAACCTTCTTTCTTCAAATCCGCTACACAACCAAACTCTCTGAAACGTTCATCCTCCTCTTTTAGTCAATCTTTATAAACACCGTATGCCGCATGGAAGACTTGGTCAATATGTTAAATCACGATTTACTTGTAGTACTCTATATTTTAATCCATAATGTTACACTATATGAGCGGAATAAACAGTAATAAATATACCTCATGTAAACGCCCTAGCAAACCCTCAAACTAGTCTTTAATTAGCACTAAAGGAATTTATTGGCATACAGCTATCCTGCATGTCACAAACTTTCTTACCTACACTCGCATCAAATCGACTCTTCTCATCCAACACGATATCTAAATTTTTAAAACTGGACCCTTGTTCAGCTGCTCGACCATTTAAATAATTACACTGGGGTGAGTGAACTGGGGTGCCACCCAAACACATAACCTTACTCCCGCTTTCACGTTTACTTTCCGCAGCCTTCGCTTTTTACGATACTCTCCTCAATCTCTCGTACGATCGTGCTCTCAAACTCTCCTCAGATTCGTCACACCATCACAAAACAAATATTGTGCCGCATATAAGTAGGCAGCCTCACTATTATCTCCATTTCATCATTCTATAAAAGTTCCTGAAGATAGAACCGACTGCTCGATCAATTTTGCAGCATCAGCATGTACATAGTTGTATTGAAAACCAGGAGAAAGTAACACACCCTGTCCATCGCTATTAATTCTAAACATATAACCCTATGAACACCATTCTATTCTAAAACCGCGCTCACTAATCTTATCTACTACCTTTGGATTCCATGATAAGCTATAACGATAACACCATATATCACATTGAACATCCTGCAATATGAGATTGCAGTGTGCTTATATAAAATTAGATATATTAGTAGTATATCTAGGTATACTAGTAGTATGATATATATATAGTAGTATAGGGTAGTAAACTGACAGCCAGAATGTATATATATTATACGTATGGTATATATATAATATAGTATATAATATTAATATATATATATATATATATTATAATATATATATATAATATATATATATATATATTTTTTCTTTCTTTCGTTTCTCCCCTCCTCTTTGCCCCAAGATTGGGGTAAGAGGTGCTGTACGCAAGCATCGGAATAAAGAAAAGGCAGTAGAGAACATGATAAACGTCGAAAAGAAAAGCCGCCTTACCTGCCCCTCTGTACATTATATTAGTGAGAGGCTCGTCACAGAACAGAAAATCCACCCTAGAGCATCATGGGACTGCGACGGACCCTCACTATGGTAAATCGTCATATGTAAGGGTTCATCCCCTGGCCGAGGTGGGCCACAACATGGCCGCCATACAAAACCCCGCATTTCTCCTATCATTCACTTTATTCTCGCCTCTGCCAAACTCACATTTCTCTCCTTCAGACAATTCGTTCACGCGTACTCAATCCACTTCTCTTCGTCTCCAGCCCGGTCGTTCCCACACACTCTCCACTATACATCCGCTTAATCCATCTGACTTTCAGTCAATCTTTTGCCACATGACCCAATACGCATTCTCAACATACCTTTCATTTATTCTCTCATTTACACCCTTTCTCACACCACAGCCACTCTCTAAGTATGTTCATTCCTTCACTTTATTAGATTCTTTTCACACCTAGCATTCCCCTAAGATGTCCTCTGAACACATTGAAAGCTTTAGATCTATACCATCCTTATTCCAGACATAGTCTCACTACCAAATACAATAACACAGGTAACAACATATACCCTCCTGTAAGACCCTAGCACTACTCAAGACTTAGTCCCTTTGGCATCACCAACGATTTAATTGCACAGCCACCTTCTGCCATTCACCAACTTCCTACTACACTCTGCATCGTCCGTTCCCTTCTCATCCAACATATACCCTAAATATTTAAACTCAGACACTTGTTCTAGCTGCTCACCATCTAACATAACTTCACACTGAGGAGTGTCCTCACTCACAACCAATAACCTTACTCTTATCCACGTTTACTTGTCAAGCCCTCCTTTTTACAAGACACCCTGGCCACAATCTCTCTACTCAATCCTCCTCATAACTCTCTTCAGATTCGCCACAGAGAACCCAAATCGTCCGCATATAATAGGTAAGGACACCTCCACTCAATTTCCATTCTCCACATTCTACCACCATTTCTCCATCCTCCATCTCGAATTCTTTCATAACCCCATCCATATACAAATTGAATAACCAAGGAGACATAACACAACCCTGTCTTACTCCGCTATTAATCCTAAACCAAATATTAATATTAATTAATATTTATAAAAATTATCATATATATATAATCCGTATATTATATAATATATATAAGTAATATATATATATATAGTATATATATATTATTGATATATATAGTATATATATATATTATATTATATATATTTTCTTTTTGGTTTAAATAAATGTATTTAGTAGTGTATAACCTACTTTCTTAACTGTGATAACTATGACCTACGTTCTTAAACTGTATAATATATAAATAATAATTTGTTTCATAATCCCAGAATAAACTCTTGAGAAATTTATTATTATTATTATTATTATTAATTATTAATTATAATTATAAATTATTAATTATTACAAACATTAGTATTATTATTAGTTAAGTTATTATTATTAAATAAATGAATAGAGTAAACAATGATAACTAGACTTGTATAAAAAAACACAAACAAATCTATATTTTTAACCTTAATTAGTCTTGTAGATGATTAAATTAATTATTTGAAGCCAAATTACATATAAGTAATATATAAAGCAAGAGAATGACTCAAATGACTGCCTTCCCTTATATATATATATATATAGTTATTATATATATAAATATAATATAATATATAAAATATATAATATATATATTATATAGCCAGTTTTATAAATATATATAATTACTATACTAGTTACGGTATATATATCTATATATATATATATATATATATTATATATATATATATATATAATATATATATATATATATTATATAATATAGTATATAATATTATTATATATATAATATATTAGGAGGTTGCCGGAATTCCGTCCGGCTCCCCTGGAATAAAAAAATTTGACATTTTTTTTCCGGTTCCGGTTCCGGCCGGAATTTTTCAAAATTTCGGCCGGAACCGGAATTACTAATTACTTTGAGAAAATATTTGCTGGAAGAGATATATTTTATACATAACCCATAGCCATCTTTTAACAAATATAATAGTACCTTGTGCGTTATTCATAGCAGTGGTTACACATATCCTACAGTAATTATTTAAATTGAAGTTTACTCAAATACCTCAAATATTATAACAGAGTCTGCTGTGAAAACATGCCAAAATTTAAATTCTAAGGGTTGTATATATAGTAATATCTAGTATATACTATATATATATATAGGTATATTGATATATATATATATAGAGGAGAGATATATATATATATATATATATTTATATATATATAGTACTATATAATATATATATATATAGTAAAGTAGTTATAGTATAGTAGTATATATATATTAAAGCAAAATTTTTATATGAAAAATAATACATTTCTATAAATACTGTTTCCTTTTATATAGTATAAGTTATATCATACATATATAGTAGGGGTGATAGGTATGATATATATATAATATATATATATATAAGTATATATATATATATATATAATATATATATATATATATATATATATATATTATATATAGTATTATATATATATATATATTATTCATAATATAATATAAGTTTACTTTTTAAACAACTTTTGAAACTATTGCTGAATTGTGGTGAAAATAAAAGAAAATACTTTCACAGCATTGAAAAGATTTATAAACGTTTTTCCTTAAAAATATTCCTGCTTCTGATAATGAAACTAATTTTCTCTGAATATATGGAGGAGACTGGAAAGGAGAGTAATTTTTGGGCTAGTACTGCTATGTTTGGGAATTTTGCTTTGTTCACTTCCACCAATTAAGGAGTTCTTCTTTTCCCAGATTAAATAGACTTTCTAGTAAAATTTTTTTTTAATTTCTTAAGATTTCACCTTTTGAAGAGGCCACTGAGTTTTCGTGTTTTTTTCTCTTATAATATTATAAAAACTATATGTAACTTTGCAGTAATTTCTTTCTTAATGCTCCTGATGATTTTGCGGTACTTGACAATCTAGTTTATTTGTAGATATGCTCGTTTCTGAAATTGACTCATCGCATGAAGCATTGGTCGGCGCATCACCACCATCATCCGATGCCGTCAAATAGCCGTTTTCAATCATCCATTTTTCGACATCTTCTCCGCTAACGTCAGTAAACATAAAATCATACATGGGTCTACTACAGTAAAATTTTAAAACAATTAGATTGTTGATTATAATGTATCTCTATTGATCCCTTCTCTTCCTCTTTATTCATAAATCTAAAACTCACATAATGCCTTTTTCAGCTCTTCTTTTTTCTCTGCTGTCATCCTTAGAGTTTGAGAGATATGCTGGAGAGCTCAAATATGGAGAATAATTGTATGATGTAGGATTGATTTTGGCCTTATAGTTTCCGTAACCCATGAGAAATGGTTGCAAAACACTTAGAATTGTTTTCAAGTATTTGCCATTTATTTAGCAGTCAAGAGCTAAATGATATTGTTCTATTAATATAAACATTTTTTTGCAGAGGTCTTTTTCCAAATTCATTCTTTCTTAGAATCGAAATATGTAGCTATTCCACCTTATAGTTACCATCTTGATAATTGGAATGAGTGGGCTTTCAAGATGTGGATCCAAGTCTCTTTGTATTCTTTAAGTTCATTACAGCTTAAACAGCTGAAGTGATTGAAATATGTACATATTCATATTCTTTTATTACATCACACGTTCTGAGAAAATAAGGCATCCTTTAATAACAAATTGGATACGTTGTTTTATGAATATAACAAAAAAATGTTTCCTGCTAAATCAGTCCCAGCTTTCATCTTAGGAAATGTTGTATCTCGAAGGATCAAATGGATTATGTTAGGAGGAATTTCCCAATAATTCATCGTAATTTTCAAAACTCAAAGTGATTTTTAATTTCAGAATGAGAACCTGGGAAATACTTGCAATGGAGTGCACAGTCCATTTTTTTCAAACTCGCTGGTAAGCCAGTGAAGTTAATGAAATAAATGACTCGTTTTGAATTATTTAGTCTCTATATTCTGTAGTAAATGATAGTCTGATCAGCCCTTGGATAACTTCTCGAATACTGCTGATCATGATTTCCTGTATGAAGTTGGTAACATTTTCTCACAAAATATTTTCCTACTAGGAATTAAGATATTTTTGGTTGCAGATGGGGCAATAAGTTTACTGAATCCCTTCTTTCGTGACTGAATGGCTGGTTATCATTGCGATAACAATTCATTTATTTTTCTGTGATTTGGGATCATTGATATGCAAAATCTTTTTTGGGGAGGAGAAACTCCTCAAAACTCACTTATTCACGCTTGGATCTATTGCTCTTTTGTGGTTCCCCCTGTTCTAAAAATACAAGATCTCCTTTTACTATTAAAATTTTTTGGACTCCAGATATTCTCTTCAATGATGAAATTTTCCATATGTTCATGAAGTTGCGTTGTACTAAATATATTCATAAATGGAAATTTATTTAAAATATATTTTTTTACATTTCTTATAGTTAACGAGAGAGTCATAAAGGAAATTCGGTTCCGGCGGAATTCGCGCCTTAATTTTTTTTTGTGATTCCGGCTAATTCCGGTTCCGGCCGGACTGAAAATACACCGTCCTAATATAATTATACTATATATATATATATATAATAATATATATATATATATATAATATACTATATATATATATATTATATAATATATATATATATATAATTAATACTATATATATATTAATATATATATTATATATATATATATATATATATATATATATAATATATATCATTATATATATAATATATATATAATATTATATATATATTTAATAATAAAAAATTTTAAAATTATAATATATATATATATATATATATATATTATATATATATATATATTAATATACTATAGTATGATATATATATATATACTATATAATATATATATATATATAATATATATATATATATATATTAATATAATATATAATATATACCTAAGATACCTAAATTATATATATATATACATCAGACCCCAATTTTTGGTCCTTAAGCCTGTAGCCTTTCTTTCAGCTCTTATATTGGTACGAATTCTTTCTCTTCTTTTAGAATTTTATATAGTCTTTTCAATAAGTAAAGATGAGATACAGTTAATTATTTATATCAGGGGTCTCCAAACTTTTTAGCCTAAGGGCCACAGTGGCTCCTCCGCTAAGTCCCAAGCGCCAAGACCTAGCTAGCTCGTTATACCAAAGTTTGAATTCGAAGCGAGAAGTGCGATTGAGAAGCGAAATATATTTCGACTACTTTGCTCTTTGTGACTATAGTTTATTAGTTAATATACAGCGTCTTTAATTGAGTGTTTAATTTAATTAAAATTGTCTTAAAGATAAGACCAGTGAATTCTACCGCGGGTCGAATTGGCTTAGCTCGCAGGCCTGTCTTAGCCCACGGACCGTAGTTGGGAGATCGTTGATTTATATGATTACTTTGAAGCCGTTTTTAAACTCTGTGTCCATAAGACAAGAGAAGCAATTATCTTTATTACATTATTTATCCTAGGGTTCACTACTCTGTAAGTTAATGCAATCTGTATTGCATGGGCTTTTACGCCTCTTGGCGCAGGAGGTTGACTCGCCGTCTCTCATACTAGAGGACGCTGGTTCAATTCTCCGCGTAGCAGTTGAGTTTTTATCTACGCAAGGGCGTTAGCCTCAGGCGCAGAAAAACACACGTTGGTGGCGCTGGTTTGGGATAGCCGGCCTTAAAGTTCGATTTCCTCTGAAAAGGGGGGTAAAGCAGGTTTAATTTTTTTTTTTAAAAGAGATCAAATTCTTTAACCCCATTAACTTCTCTCTACAACTTCATCATCTTTAAAAGTATATAAGATTATATAATCCATTATTATTATTATTATTATTATTCTTTCTTTCTTTCTTCCACGCCTTCCTCTTTGCCCCAAGATTGGGGGTGGGTGCTGCCTGGCTGCGTATCGGAGAAAGAAACAGTAGTAGAGACATGACAAACAGTCGAAAGCTACGCCTTACCGCCCTCTGTACCATTAATTAGAGTGAGCTCGTCACAGACAGAAAAATCCACCCTAGAGCATCATAGGACCGAGCGGACCCTCACTATGGTAAATCGTCAATGTGGGGTTCATCCCTGGCCCAGGTGGGCCACAACATGCTATACAAGAACCCCGCCATTCTCTATCATGCACCTTTATTCTCGCCTCTGCCAAACTCACATTTCTCTCCTTCAGACATTCGTTCACCGACTCAATCCACTTTCTCTTCGGTCTCCCAGCCGGTCGGTTCCCAACACACTCACCACTATACATCCGCTTAACCAACCGACTTTCATTCATCCTTTCCATGACCAAACCATCTCAACATACTTTCATTTATTCTCATTTACCCCTTTCTTCACACCACACCACTCTCTAATACGTTCATTCCTCTCTTTATCAATTCTTCTCACACCTAGCACACCCCTAAGATTGTCCATCTGAACACATTGAACTTTAGATCTATACTTCTTATTCCAGACCATAGTCTCACTACCATACAATAACACAGGTAACAACATACCCTCATGTAAGACTCTAGCGCACTCAGGACTTAGTCCCTTTACATTCACCAACGATTTAATTGCACCAGCCACCTTCCTGCCATTCACAACTTTCCTACTACACTCTGCATCATCCGTTCCCTTCTCATCCAACACATACCCTAAATCGATTCAAACACAGACACTTGCTCCAGCTGCTCATCATCTAACACCTTCACACTGAGGACTGTCCTCACTCACAACCATAACCTTGCTACTTATCTGTTTACTTTCAAACCCCTGCCTTTTACATACCCTGCCAAATCTCTCCACAATCCTCTCAAACTCTCTTCAGACTCGCCACACAGAACCAAATCATCCGCATATAATAGGTAGGGCACCCTCCACTCCTCTCCATTCTCCATCATTCTAACACCATTTCCTGCCATCCCCACCTCGAATTCTTTCATAACCCCATCCATATACAAATTGAATAACCAAGGAGACATAACACAACCCTGTCTCACTCCGCTATTAATCCTAAACCAATCACCATTGACACCATTTATTCTTATACACGCTTTTGATTACACATTTGATTCCATTCAGAAGCCTACCACCAACACCATACTATCACTAATACCTGCCATAAAGCATCCCTATTAACTCTATTACGCCTGTTGTAAATCCATAAAACCTAAATATAATTTATTCTTCTTCTCCCTCATTTTCTCAATCATTTGTTTCAATGTAAAGATTTGATCCACACATCCTCTACCACTCTAAACGCACCTTGTTCTTCACCAATCAGTCCTTCAGTCACTCGACGCACTCTTTCGACCAAAATACCAGCATATACCTCCCCTACAACACTCAATAAACTTATTCCCTATAATTTCTACAGTTCCCCTTTTCTCCCTTACCCTTTTATAAGGGTACTATTACCGCTCTCCTCCAATCCCTTGGAACTATACCCTCCATAAACGCTTTATTACACAGCTTCCAAATCCAATCAATCACCATCTCGCCTCCGCTCTTGATCATTTCACTAGTAATTTTATCTATAGATTTACCATTCTTCAACTTTCTCACTCTACCCATTACCTCCTCCTTACTAATAACCTCATCCCCAAAATACCTATTCCTTCTTGCACCATCAAACCCACACACATTCAACACCTCTTCATTATTGTTAATATTGTGCAGATTTTCGAAGTGTTCTTTCCACACTCCCCTCACATCCATTTCATCAGTTACAAAAGCACCATCCCTATTCATTATTCTAAGCAGATTCCCCTTATTCTCATTCTTAACCTTTCTTCCTTCCAGAAGAGCTTCACCTATTTCCTTGTATGTCCTCATTTATCCTCCTTCCAAACACACTGTTCATTTACCTCTTGTTTCTCCTACGTATACATCTTTTAGTATTTCTTTTCCTCCTTATATAATTCCAAGCATCTTTCTTTTGAAACTTCATCATTTGCTTTTAGTACATTCAACCACGCTTCTTTTTACCTTTAACCGCTTTCATCACCTCTTCATTCTACCATTCGCTGTTAACATTCTTACTTCCTACTTTAGCACATCCACACATACTTCCTTTGCACTACTAACAATTGCTTCCTTCATTGCCCCCAGATTTGTTCAGTATCAACTTGTTCACATTCAACCGATTTACTAGCGGGCGCTCTTACATACTTATCCTTATTCTCTTGCTCACTTAACTTCTCACTCTTAATTTTACCTACTTCCTTTCGTTTCACCTTACCACTCTCCATCCAAGCTCCCACTAACTTAATTTTAGAACAATAATGATCCGATAATCCCATTCTAAACCCCTCACTGATTTAACTACATCCAACATACTTCAACATCTCCTTCTTCACCAACACAAAGTCAGTAATACTTTTCACTTCGATACCATCTCTACCTACACCAACTCTAGTATGCCTTAAGAAAGGATATCTTGTGTTTAAAGTGTTACTTTTACTTTTACAGCCTCTATAACTTCACAGAAATCAATCACCTTCCACCACACCATTCTCATTTTCTCCCCCCACCCAAAACCACCTGTTATACCATCCCATTTTTTGATCACCTATCCAACCATTCAGGTCCCCCAACACTATCAATCTGAAGCTCCTACTCACCCCATCCAAGAACATCATTCAGATTATCCCAAAAAAGCGTACTCTCTTCAACGTTTCCCTCAGATCGACCATCAACCACACACACCTTGACCTTTTCAAACTTAAATTTAACCATTAGAATTCTAGGACTCACACACACAAAGTCTACCATAGCTTTGTACCACAGGTCACTCATCAAAATTGCAACTCCTTCTCTCCCTCTCTCATTCTCTTCCACACCAGCACACATTTCACATCACACCACTTGTTCTTTTCTTTCCTTTCATCTTTGTTCGGTCACAGCAGGCAAATCAGAGTACTTGCACAAATACATCCATCACCTCTCTCCTACTCCATAACATTTATTCCTCTGACATTCCATGTACCCCATACGTTCATACAATTTCGCCGAAAGTTAGAAGGTCGTTTACGGCGATCACGACCATCTCCGAGGCATGCATCAGCATTCCTAGCAAGAGATAGGTGGTAGTGGGCAGCCAACCCAACTACCACAATTATTATTATTATTATTATTATTATTATTATTATTATTATTATTATTATTATTATTATTATTATTATTATTATTATTATTATTATTATTATTATTATATTTTAAAATTTCATGACCTTAAAAACTGATATCTTTAGTGTTAAGAGGTAAACTTATTTTTGTACAGGTTGGAAGAAACTGAACTTAAAACAATCGAATGCGAGTTGGAACAAGCGTGCAAAACTGCTGAAATGAACGAAGCAATCAAGTTTCAGCGAACTCTTTTCTCTCAGAATTCGTCTTATTCATCTCAAACACTTATCAAGTAAAGTAGGATTTATATTAAGAGTATTTCTCTTGTTTGTTGTTACAAAATGTGATTAAAGCTGATATCATTACCATGGGTTTAGGAAGAAATTCCGACAAATATTTCATAGAATTAAACAATTGGCGGACATGCAAAATTCATTTAGATATACAATTTAACCCAACATAACATACTTTTATATATATATATTATAATATATATCATATATATAACAATAATTCATTCATATATATATATGTAATAATATATATATATATTAACTTAATATTAATATAATAATAACTTATATAATAATAATAACCAACCAACCAATAATATATATATGGCAACAACTTATATATGCTTCTTTCTTTAACAATATGTATATATAACTAGCTAACCAATAATAACCAGCCAATAATATGTATGCCATAACCTATATAGCGCTATATAGCCTATATATATATATATATATCCTCACAAAACTGTGCCATTCATTCTTATTATTCACCTTTCTTCTCGCATCTACCAAACTCACATTTCTCTGCTCCATGCATTCCTCTACTGACTCAATCCTCTTCTTCGGTCTCCCAGTCGGTCGATTCCCAACACACTCACCACACTATACATCCGGAAACAACCGACTATCATCCATCCATTCACATGACCAAACCCTCTCAACGTATTTTCATTTATTCTCTCATTTACCCGTTTCTTCACACCACCCAACTCTCTAATACGTTCATTTCTCATTTCATCAATTCTTCTCTCACCTAACACGCCCCTAAGATTGTTCATCTGAGCACATTGTACTTTAGATCTATACCTCTTATTCCAGACCATAATCTCACTACTACATACCCTCATGAAAAACCATGGCGCAACCAAGACTCCAGGTCCTTTACATCCATAACGATTTAATTGCACCGACCTTCCTGCCATTCACAACTTTCCTACTACACTCTATCTGTTCCATTCTCATCCAACATATATCCTAAATATTTAAACTCAACACTTTTCCAGCTCCCACCATCTAACATAACTTCACACCGAGGACTGTCCTCACTCACAAACATAGCCTTACTCTTATCTAAGTTTACTTTCAAACCCCTTCATTTACACACTCTCAAATCTCTCTACTAATCCTCTCAAACTCTCTTCAGATTCGCCACCCAAAGCCAAATCAACCGCATATAATAGGTAGGGAACCCTCCATTCTCTTCCATTTTCCATCATTCTAACACCATCTCCTGCCACCCCATCTAATTCTTTCATAACTCCATCCATGTATAAATTGAATAACCAAGGAGACGTAACAAATCCCTGCCTCACTCCGCATTTAATAATAAACCAATCACTTTCGACTCCATTTATTCTTACACACTCTTCACAATCGTCATAAATACTTTTGATTCCATTCAGAAGCTTACCACCAACACCATATATCACTAACACCAGCATAGAGCTTCCCTAATGTAATCCTATCATACGCCTGTTGCAAATCCATAAAACCTAAAAATAATTTATTCTTCTCCGTCATTTTCTCAATCATTTGTTTCAATGTAAAAATTTGATCCACACATCCTCTACCACTTCTAAACGTACCTTGTTCTTCACCAATCAGTCCTTCAGTCACTCGACTAAATCTTTCTACCAAAATTCCAGCATATATCTTACCTACCACACCCAGTAAACTAATTCCCCTATAATTCCTACAGTTACCCTTATCCCCCTTACCCTTATATAAGGGTACTATTACTTCTCTCCTTCAATCCCTCGGAACTATACCCTCCATAAACACTTTGTTACACAACTTCCAAATCCAATCAATCACCATCTCGCCTCCGTTCTTGATCACCAGTAATTTCATCTATACCTGCAGATTTACCATTCTTCAACTTTCTCACTCTACCCATTACCTCCTCCTTACTAATGACCTCATCCCCAAAATACCTATTCCTTCTTGCACCGTCGAACCCACACACGTTCTCTATCACCTATTCATTACTGCCGATGTTATGAAGATTTTCGAAGCGTTTCCTCCACACTCCCCTCACATCCATTTCATCAGTTACGAAGGCACCATCCCTTTTCATTATTCTAAGCAGATTCCCCTTATTCTCATTCTTAACCTTTCACGCTTCCTTCTAGAAGAGCTTCCTATTCCCTTGTAAGTCCTCATTCGCCCTCCTTCCAAACTGTTCATTTACCTCTTTTTTTTCCTCCTACGTATGCATCTTTTAAAATTCCTTTTTTTCCCCCTTATATAATTCCAAACATCTTTTTTTTTGAAACCTCATCATTGGCTTTTAGTACTTTCAACTATGCTTCTTTTTTTTACTTTTAACCGCTTGCATCACCTCTTCATTCCACCACACACTGTTAACATTCTTACTTCTTGCTTTTAGCACATCCATATACTTTTTTTTGCACTGCTAACAACCGCTTCCTTCATTTGCTTCCAGGTCCCACCCATGGAGTTGATTATTCAACCCAGTGTGGCCGCTTCTTTGTGAGCCATGTTGGGTCCTGTACATTGACTCAAAAAGTAAATAAATATAAAACCTATATATATAATATACACATGCTAAAAATAATAACAATAGCCAACCTTTATATATGCTAACAACAGCCAGCCAGCCTTGCCAGCAACAATAATAACCAACAACATATGTAACTTAACTTATAGCCTTAACCAACCTTAGCCTTAGCCAATAACGAATATTAAATATATATATATATATATATATTTTGTCACAGAGAGCAACTGACGTCATTAAAAGAAACTTGTAAAGCTTTGGAGCTAGATTTACAATTTGAAAAAGAGTCTCTCAAAGAACTTGGCTTATTTGTGTCCAAAATTGAAGGATTTCGCGTTGTCTCTGGCAATTATGAATTGAAACTGAAAAGACAAGAATATTTACTCTCTAAGCAAGAAACTGTAAGTAAATTTATGCTAAAGAATACTTTCA
Source organism: Trachelipus rathkii (assembly GCA_015478945.1). Lineage (NCBI taxonomy): Eukaryota > Metazoa > Arthropoda > Malacostraca > Isopoda > Trachelipodidae > Trachelipus > Trachelipus rathkii. The sequence goes on from JABUQX010109374.1 coordinate 14,357, forward strand.
AATTTTATTATTATTATTATTTACTAAGTTTCACTCTTTCATGATGAGAAAGAATCCACAGGAGGCAAGTTAAAGGTGTTCAGATTCCATATCAGTGCCGTATCCACAGGTGCAGCGCACACCTTAAAGTAATCTTAATGCTTATTTTTGATACGGTGCATTATGAAAATATATATTATTTGTTCAAAGGTAAATAATGTTGAACAGGTAATCATACATAGGTCCATGGGTTATAATAGAAATATCAATTTGCAGCACACCCTATACCTGAGAGCAGTATACGCCCCTGCTCCACATATTAGACTTTTTAATGATAGGTAAAGTTATCAAACTAGTTGAACTTTGTTGAAATAGTGTGCCTGAAGTGCATTATTAAATGGTTAGAACATATAAATTTAAAATTAATGTAGTGCTGTTTGCTTTGATATTGTTTTAGTAAGATTCTGTTCGTTACCATTTGAATTTATTTCAATTTCCTCAGGTTAGAGAATTCTTACTTGACCATCTTTCAAGACTGAACTTGATGAAAATTATGTACGACATTGATAAACGGAAGATTGACAATATTTTGGATATCCTTATCAGTTTGAATAAATCTCTTATACAGCAGTATGAAGGATCTGTTACGAGGCTTGTATGTTTGTATGTGTTGTATATTAATTATAACAGGATAAGCATACACCCAGTGAATATATATTATGTTCTCAGATTATATATTTTTAACTTTACAGGACCTTTTAAATCAGCTGAAGGAATTGTATTTGAAGAATGGACTTGTAACTGAGGAGAAAAAGACACTGCAAGCACTCCTTTGTTGTGAGGGTGAAGCATCGGATCCTCGGGTTGTATGTATTATTTTCATGCTTTTCTTTCTGCATCTTAATGACAAAATAATGAGTTCAATACTTTGTAATTTACTGTTAAACACCAAAACTATTATTATTTTATAATTACTATTAGTAGTAGTTGAAGCAGTATTAGTAGTATCAGCAGTTGTATTATTAAGTCATATGATCGTATATATGAGTAACAACTGTTAAAGAGAGCTAAGAAAATTATTCTAAGTGATAGATTAAACTTTTATGTTTAGAAAGGAATTTGAGAGCAATGAAAAAAAAGCGAAATTAATTAAAATTATTGTTTTCAGATGTGAAAGTATGAGGAAATGAAATATTGAAGTTAATCATTGATTAATAAAATATAATTTTTCAATACTGATGATAAGGAATACTTTTAAAACAAGTTTTTAAATCTAAGTGTAAAAGATTTTGTTGGACAGAGTAAAAGGGTCTACAGGATAGAGTTGTAAAATGCACCAAGAAAGTATGGGTTGTATTATTTTTAGTTTTTAGTAATAACTTTTTCCACATGGAAAGTAGGAAATATAAAAGTGCAAATGAAAATGATAAAAATTAAAATTAGTACTTTGGAGTGAATGAATGGAGGATTAAATATATTTTTTCTTTTCTGTTCTTATTTTTTTTGCATCTTTTATTAAACAGCAATGTATTCTGTGGCTTGAAGGGATATGAATCGCATTAGCTGTTTATAATAAGGAAATAAATATAATAAATCCCTTAGGATAATAACTGGCTCCCTCCCCACCCCCCTAAATATCCTACCAATAAGGACCTATCTCGATATGATAGGATGTCAATTCTGTAGTAAATCACTCAGTAGATCCTCCCCTACATCAAACACTTCAACAACCTCCTACACCTAGAATGAAAAAAGATACATCATCATAATACTACTCTATTATATACAACAATCTTACTATATACAGTAATCTAAACCCACCACCACCCGACACTCAAATTATTAAACACTTTCTAGCATGGTTCACTAAAGAAACTTCCCACGTGCCCAAACAATACAATACCCCAACCATTTCCACTTGAAATTTTTAATAGTAAATAAACTTTGGACTGACAAATAAGGATAATACTTTAACGGCTCCTTTCTGGACACCACCACTCACTTCAGGAACACAAGTTTGATTATCTCGGAGATCCCTAAACTGTTGAATCTATGGGCGCGGCCGGTGATGGTGGAGAGATATCTTGAGGTCGGTGACAAAGTAAAGTAAAAGTAATATTTAAAATGATAAAAGCTTCATTGGGTGTTATAAACAATCTATTTTGGGGAGAGATTTATGTGTGGAAGTAGTAGTATTGAATGTAAAAGAAATGAAGTATAGGTGAAAAAAAGATTTTAGAATCGGTAAAAAATAAAGAGAAAAAGCATGTATAAACATGAATGAAAAATGAATAAACATTGTGGTGGGATTCGATTCCATGTGTGGTGGGTGCTCTAACTATTTTAAACTGAAGTGCGTCCTTCCTAAGAGAAAAATAAAACACAGGAAAAAAAAAAAAAAGAAAACAGAAAAACAAAACCATAGAATTTATTGAGAAAACACACGACGCACATACTCTGTCGTTCTCACAGCAACACCTCATATTTTCAGATATGACGTCGTAGGCCAATAATCCGTCTATGTGGTTAAATACGGATGACCCGGAACACAATCTTCGCCGATCGAGGGATACAGCTCTGAACGCGATAAGACCCCAAGAGACGTGGGAGTCCATCTGATACGGTGGGATAAATCACATTACATTGTAATGTCTAGTTTATTAAAGTTAGATCTACCAGTTGTAAAGATAGATTATCTTCAAGGAACATACCCTTAAATCTGAGATAAGCAATTCAATGAAATTGGTAATATATAACATTGTTTAAATGAATGAAGTTATAGAAATACTATAAATCTAGATAATCAAAGCAAAAAGTACAATTATTATAGTAAGATTGGTGGAGGGGGGGGGTCTGGGGGCCACCGTTAGGTGGTCTTCTATTTCGTGTTCCTGTTTTTTTCGTACCTCTATAGTTCCCCTCCCTCTTTCATTTGTGCTCACATTTTTAAAGTTCTTAGTTATTCATCTATTAAAAAAATAAAAATGGCTTTTGTATTATAAAATGTATAAAAAGTATCTTCATACATTTATTTCTGTATATCAAGTGTTTTGACATTTCTATAGTAATTTCAGATGTTTTCCCTAATTTTCTTTTTATTTCAATTATTATATACAATAATTATCACATTCTCAGCAGTTGAGAGGCGATGCAGCCAGTTGATCCAGGGTTTCACTCCAGTAGAAGCCAAACAAAAAAAAGCCAGGAAAAAAAACTGGAGAAGAAAAAAAACATTCTAACCATTATGAAACTTAGCAAAAATAAATATAATAAATAATAACAATAATAGAAAAAAATCATTCAAAGTTTGTTACTTTAACGTTACAAATTTCATTAAATTCTCAATTCATTTAAATTAAATAATTAAATTAAAAAATGCCTTAAAGCAAATAATGAAAGCAAAGCCATAAATTAAATGAAGCAATCAAAGTCATAGAGCAACGCAAATTGCATAATGCAATTGAAATCAAATTAAATAATGCAATCAAATTAAATCACGTTTAAAAAATTAAAATTACCTAAACCATCAAACAAATAGAAATGAAAACAATAATGCAAATAAATAAATAAATATCCCTTACCTGGATAATCATCCAGTTTTTTTCTCTATAAAATTCCGATTCCTGACTCCTTCAATCCCTGACAATCCGTCAAACGAAAAAACAGCCAACTGAAAAAACAGTTACAAATAAGCGTTGTAGCATAAAAAATATACATATAACATAAAAGATAAACATTCTTTCTGCTTATAATAAATAAATTATGATCTGTCATCAATATTTTAAAAGTCCTAATAAACCAATGAAACCAATGACAAGTGTGTTCCTTCTCTCAGCCTTGTGAAACCAAAAACTCAAACCCTTGGAATAAACAACGAAACCAAACTAAAAAAAAAAGAAAAAACGAACCTTTAAAAAACGAACTCATTCGCTTAGGCAAAATGCCTCACACATACATTAATAATAATAAAATAATAATAATAATAAAAATCAATAATATAATATTCATAATAAAATACGAATCAATAAAATAAAATAAATTATAAGATAAAAAAAATATTTATATATTACCCTTCACTCGTCAAGCGTAAAGGCGTCTTTCTTCCAATTTATGCAACCATCGGCATAATAAAAAATTTAAGAACAAAAAATCTTTCATGGTTGAAACCACTGTGCATCAGCACTCGGGGTACTAAACGCTGGAAAAGAGAAAAAAAAGCTAGAATCACAATTCAAAAAAAGACAAACAGTACATCCAACCACGATCTACTTGATCCTAATAGGGAAATTCGGGAGGTCCCGCGCCGCGACGAGGGAAAAAGAAAGAACAAAGGTAACCAACAACCGAAGATAATAACGGAAACGATAGTGGCCAGGTAATCTACCAGCGATGAGCTCGTCACCCCCACTCTGATTCACACACCAACACTCCCTCACTCACTCCTCGTCTCACAATCCCTCATTCCTCAGCTAAACCAAACATAATAATATAAGCTACTTTTACATACCCTTCTAACGTGCTTTTATCCCCTATGCAAGGGGTAACACAAGATGACCACGGAAATCGAACTTTAAGGCTGGCTATCCCAATCTCAAACCAGCGCCAACAACGTGTTCGCAGTCTAGCTTTTAATTCTTGCCCACAGGTAAATAAATATATAATAATATAAGCAATAAGCAATAAAGCAAATATGATACAACAAACAAAAAAAAGAACTTTCTTCACATACCTGGACATCTTTCGAACTCAAAGCCCCTGCCTGACTATCATTCATCATGGACTTATACTATAAATACTTACTACTCCTAAGATTCACATCCTCCACCAAACCGAGTTTGTATATATGATTGACACCACCATCACAACTAATCATCTCGATTCATGATATTCATTCTTACTATATCCTTCTTCATAAACAATCATACTCTTCATCTCGCCTCTACTTCGCGTGCACGGCCTCCTAATAACCAACTTGTCCCTATTTTCAACTTCACTTTCTCAACAACACATTCATTCGCTCATTCATCGCCATTCATCCCTTAACCTACTTAATCTCTCTTGAAATTTTTCCAAAATGTCAGAAAATCTCTCTCACCATTGCATTCGCTTTTATCTCATTCACCACTTCATCCATAAAATTTACTTGCATCTTCCACCCTCATATTCACACTCCTATCCTAACATCTCTTAATGCTAGCATACTTTCGCTCTCATCTAATGGAAATTACACACGTTTAACGTACTTCTTTTCAACTCTGTGGCATTTTCTACCAATGATCCAACACAAATCCGCCCAACATACTCCATCATTTTCATCGTCTCATCAAGAAAATCCTATTCACTGTCCCTGAATTTCCTGCCTTTAGGTCTCTTTTTCCTTATTTTCTCAACCAGCACTAACTCTTTCCCTTTCAAACAGGTCATCCACTCCATCCACATTCTCGTCCTTATCATCAATTCACCAAAAACTCATTACTGGGGTGAGCCTTCAAATATCAAGGCGGCTCCCTCCAGGCCTCAACTGCTCTGATGCGCTCTTACAACTATTCAAATACCATCCTTCTCACTACGCTAACACATAACTACCCATTCGACCAAACCTTTTTCAAATATACGGCCCTCTCAAACTCTCTCGTCTCTTACTAGCACATTGCAAACGCCCTTTCAGCAATCAGCTCTTTCAACAAACTTTATCCCCTACCTCAAAACTTGCAAACTTCACTCCCTTTTCTCCAAACTTCCCTATCACTTTCAGGCAATCCCAACTAGTTCACATAAAATTCATCACGATACATACACGGGTACATACCAGTAGCCCCTACTGCACAGTCCATAGTTTAAGTCCACATCTTCCGCAGAATGAAATGT
>JABUQX010109375.1:0-13981 GCA_015478945.1 Trachelipus rathkii
TTTTACCAACAACTCACAGTGTATCGGGATTAGACAAAATGTTTTGTGTGCAATGCATTTATTCCTCTTTCAATTTGCTTTTCCTACTGCACTAAATGAGATTTTAGAATTCATTGTACACCTTTTTTCTGTCAAGCAACTAGTAGCAACAGCCCTCAAACTCTGAGTGCCGCCCTCATCTCTCTAACTGTTATTTTACTTTTTCCCACTTTTCGGGTAATTTTGAATCATTTCATATCAGTTTTATCGATAAATCCAACAAGTGATCACTATTTTAATAACGCTGTCATATCATAAGTAATACATATGTAATATTTACTTATGCGTATTAGTTAATTGTACTGTATAATGCATTAAAAGATAATCCGGTATATATACTATGTATATACTCATATATTATATAATATATATATACTTACGTAAATTACCCATTATAATATATATATACTATAGAACTGATGATTTATGTATAAATTATAATAAGCACACACCATTCCACTTATATTATACCTATAATAAGACTAATATTCTATCTATAGGCACTACTCCTTTTCAAAAGGAGAACACTCTGCACGAACCAGTAAGAAAGCCGACATGGGGCCTATCGAGACTTGCCTATTGGCGTTTTTGTCCTAATTTTAAACACATGCTGCATGCAAATCCACACACAAGCACCCTAGGGATTGTCAAATTACTGCAACTAAAAATCTTACCAGTTTCGCGGCTAAGTCATAAAATAATGAAATATTAGCATTCACGAGAACATCCAGTATATATATATATATATATATAGGGTAGATACTAAGTATATATAATAATATATAATACTATATATTATAAAAATATCAATAATTATAATTATATATAAGTATTATATATATATACCCAAACCATCCATATGCATTAATAACTAAGGTATGGTCATACATGCAATCTAACATTAATAACTACTTAACTAAATAAGTAAATTGCGTGCTATATAAATATATTATTTCAATCAGAAACCCCAAGCATCCTCGATAATATCGACCCATTTCTCAACTTTATTCTTAGATGTTGTAATCGAGTCACAGCACATCGACAACTCTTTAGCAAATACTCTAGTGAGAGCAAAGTCACACATTTGCATAACAAATATGACTTTTCTAGATACTCGTTAATTTACTTCCGGCAGAGAATGCACTCATGGTCTTTTCTTATTCAAGATTGGCATCTTTCTTCTTAATTTCCTTGATTTATTGCAAACAATTAGATTCACAATTGTTCTCAGGTTGATAGTCGGTCACTATGAAAACTTTCTTATTCTTCGTATTTACTCATTATGATGTGAAACTGTTCTTGTAAGAAAGGGATAAGGGCTTCAACACCTCTGTATCTGAGAACTTCTTCTACTTCCTAAGCTATCATAGAAAAACATCTCAATAACATTACATCTCATGCTCACTCTACACATCAATCATGAGCTCTAATTCTCCTATTAACTACACTCTAAACCCACCATGCAAATCATCGCGGTGTTGCTGACGCATTTTAGCTATCTATGAATCATCTACTCGTAACTCATCTAAATTTTCTTTACTTAAATACCTTTCAAAATTACGAATCTCAATCTTAATGACTTAAAAACTAAAGACATGATATCGAAAATTCGCCGAACGCTACGCGTCGAAACCCTGACAGTGTCCACTGTTCAGCTAAAACTCCAATACGAAAGAAGCGCAAGAGCTTGCCACACAAGCATGTCCTTTTACATTTTTTAACTAAATAATTTTAATTTTTTTTTTCTTAACGTGGGTTCGAGCCTTAGACCTCTGGTGGGAGATACCAGAGAGGGGAATAAACGTAAGTCTCCCGCAGTCGTAACCTCACCCGCTGAGGGCGAGAAAGACACGATGACTATTTCCATCTATCATGCATTATCTTGCGGTAATATCTCATTATAGTTAAAAAAAAAAATGTTATTTTTGGATCTTGATGTAAAGATTGATGACATTGAGATAAAAGAAGAGCCATTGGATTTTGTGGCTTTACTGATCTTAGTGTCAGACAAATTTTCCTTTCGATTGAGAGGGGTTTTCAACGAAATTCAGATATATAATATAGTCTATATATATATATAGTGATAATAAAATATATATATAGTAAAAATCTGATATACTCTAATAACTATCATTACTATATTATAAAGGATATATATAGACTACATATAACATTATATATGAAAATAAACATATATATATACATGCGTATATATATATAAAACGTAATTTTAATGATTGTGATCTATATATGAAGGGCAATAAATATACTATAGATATTATATCATAGAAATATGTACTTTCTTTTCGCTTTTTTCTATTGTAACACGTAATAATAATAAAATTAAGGATGGGCATGCCAGCAAGAGCCAAAATATGTAACGCCCTTGCAAAATCCTCCGTAACCCTAATACAACTGACAGATTTCGTCAATCATTTAATATTGGAGGAGCGGCATACCCATACTTAGACAATTTACTACTAACTTTATTTACAACACTAATTAAATTTTATCTTCAAACTATCTGCATCTAATGTCACCGCCTCCCCTTCAACCACATCCACCTTTCTTCTATCTCATCTCGTTCCATCACGCACTTTCATATCTAGAGAAATGCCAAGTAAGCTTACATTTTTCTATTTCCTGCTTTATGTTAATAATTAATTATTATTATTATTATTATTATTTTATTATTATTTTTTATTATGCTCTGGAGATATTATTTGTATTACTATTGTTATTATTACTATGATTATATTATTATTATTAGATTACAATTTTTAATTACTTATTAATTATTATCTATTATTATTATTATTCTATTCATTATTTTATTTATTATTAATTCTAATTATGTATTAAATGTTAAAATGCATTGTTTTTTTTTTCCAAATCTTGAAAAAGATGAGAAGTGCCTTTCTCTATTTGTCCATCATCTCCGGATGCTAGTTCCTAATTGCCAGACTTTCTTTCCTCGGATCAGTTTGGGCTTACATAGCAATTACTTTTTTTTTATGTTTAATTAAATTATTATTATTATTATTATTATTATTATTATTATTATTATTATTATTATTATTATTATTATTATTCTTATTATTTATGTTCTAATTATTCATTATTGAGAATGTAAAAAAGCCTCAGCGAACAGAGCATGCAGATCTAGTTCGCTTGTCTCGATTTTTTTTTTTCCATTTTCAGTATCTGAAGTGCTTGTGGTGTGCATAGGTGATAGTGCTTTTAAGAACAACTAAATAGTATGTTGAGAATCGCTTCCAAACTGCAACGTCCGAGGTAAATACAGACCTACGCGCGCGCCACTACACAACAGCGCACGCATATATTACTTATAATATATATATAACTATATATAATAATAATTATATATATAATAACCTATAATAATTAATATCACTATAAAATAATTATTATTGAAGAGGATATCATTATATATCAAATATTGCTCATATTATGAATAATACATATCTATAGAACCATCCCTACGAAAAATTTCCTTTGACTAACGCCGAGAATTGCGGGTTTTTTAGTTAGCAGTTCAGCTCCTTAATATCGGTAAAACTGTGTCTGATGAATATACAAACTTCATTATAGCAAGTAGTGTGGCTAGCATGTAATTTTTTTATACTTCTTTTTCTTTTAGTGATATAAACTCTATGATTGATAACCATCGTATGTAGTTTATTGACGAAGCCTTAAGGGTCGTTTATGGAGATAATTTATGTAATATCGACACGTTTTGGTGATTGGCTCTATGATTTTGGATGACTGGGACCATGTCTTTAGGCCCATGTGAACTATCTATTTACTGCCTTATATTTCTAAGATATGTTCCTATTTCTTCAACCTATTCCTCTCATAGTTTTACCCTACTAAAACCCAAGAACACCATCCTTAGTTGATCTACCGATGCATTCTCTTCGCATATCTATGTCTTTTTCTTAAATATAAAAGATTCTTGGTGTTTGTTTGCTCGGTATCTTTCCTCAAGATCTCCGACTTGACCTACGTCTCTCTCTCCTCTCTCTCATTCTCTCCTCTCATAATCGACAACTCTGCTGCTCTCTCTCTCTCTTCTCTGACGTCTTGACACACAATTTCTAATACTCCCATTCATTTATCCAGTCAGTCCATGTTTCTCTTCCCTCTCCTCCACTCGTCTCGTTCTCTCCTCTCTCATCTCTCTCTCCCTCCTCTCTCTCGTCTCTACTCTCTACTTCCTGAGATCTCTTCTTCTCTCTGTCTTTACTGTGGATAAGAATCACGTCTACACTAACTCTTCCTTCTATTTAAAAAAACCTTCTATGAGCTTGCGGGGTCGTCTAGGGCAATTCAAATTTATTGCAACGCCACCAGGTCTTCCTTTTTTCATTATATGGGGTTTTGCAATTCACCTTTGTGGGATGGTAGGATGGTTCCCACTCAAAAAGTCACTACTCTCTCTTGAGTAAAATGAGACAATTATACTTGCTTTTGAGCCTGTATCCAAATCTTTACTTCTCTCGACTAACGATCAGACTAGTTTGTATAGTATGTCCCTCTCCCCGCTCCCATACACGTTTTAGAAACACTTACTCGAGATATTTTAGCACGAAAGACACGTTCCTCACCTCATAAGTTCTCATTCTACTTACAGTTGTAAAGCAGCGTCCGCTGAAGAGAGACCTACACATAACCTCTTTGCTCTCTCCAAGTAACATCTGAGCCATTAAAGAACCGAGATTATGCGACGTCTAAAGTACACTGACATGGTTAGGTAACATTGTAACTGATCTGTATCAACTCCACCTTAATCTATTTTTTGCCCAACTTCATTTGAACCTGTACCTTTCTCGTCATCTCTTACTCGCTTTTAAAACTGTGAAATACGGCGCATATCGAGGTTTATAACATTGACTTTTGTCTCGTGACATTTCCCACAAGTGCCGTGGAATTTACGTAGTGCCTCTGGACTTTCGTCTATCGATATATTCTTCATTATATGCTATATCATACTTTTACTGGATATAATAATCACTAACCTAACTAATTATTGATTTCCCATATTATACCTCGTTTATATTAATATTAAATATAATATTATATATATATATATTATATATATATTAATATATCTATATATATATATACATTGACTGGAAACCCTTCAGATTTTTATTTCATAATACTTTTCCATCTTGTGAAAATTGGAATTTTTGAATATTTTTCAAGATTAATAGATAGACAAATAATTGCTATGCATCCTGAAACACTTCTAAGTAAACTATGTATTTTGATGATATAGTCCTTAATAAAAATTAGATAAAATAAAATTTCATTATTCTATAGCAATTCAACCTGATTCCCACATACTTAAAAAATATTGTGTATAGACCAGACTCAAATATATATTACAGTACTGCAGATGATTTGATACACCAAATAAAACTGGTTTTTAACAAAATTATAATTTAAATCAATTATTTCTGGAACAATTATGATAACATGCACAACTATATATAATAATTTTTAAATTTTTATAATACATTAACTCTATTAGGCCTTATCCAAAAGACATAATGATACTGTACACTATGTGGAATTGGCAAGTAAGTACTCAATAATTGTAATTTAAAAACATTTAAGGCATAAAGTTTGCAAATTGTTAACGTTACCAATCATAAAATAAAATTTATGTCAAAAAGACAATCATTATTTAGTTTGTACACGTATCTAACTTTTGACAGTTTGCAAATGTATGGTTTACTTCTCTACTCTGCTGTCATTAATAAATAACTTGACATGTGAAGGTTTGACTCTCAAAGTGTAACCAAACGATAAGCTGCAAATTGAAAGTGAGAATGCTAGCCTTATTAATGGCATAAATCTACATATTAAATATTATTCTTTATATTTTACTTAAAATAAGTGTGTAATTATTCCTTTTAAAATTTACAAACAAAATACACAAATAAAATATATAATATCTAATAATACATTATATAGACACATGCTTATTCGTTAATTTTAATAAGTTTGTGTTTACATTAATAAAAATAACAAATAACATACATGAAATAATTATTCCAAATAAATAAATAAAATTAATCAATAACATAATAATAAATAATAATAATAATAATTAATATAAAATAATACTAATAATAATAATAAAATAATAATATAATATCGCCGTCATCAGCAATTCACTCACAATTTAAAACGATTATAATTTTCTCTTAAATCAGTATACAATTACCTGTATATAGATAACTAATAACTTATAATAAATAATAAATATAATAATAATAAAATCATAAAAAAAGATAAGAATATAAAAAAGTAAATCACAAAATTAAATCACAAGTAAAAATGATTTCATTAATGATGCTTTTTATTTAATATAAAAACATAAAAAAATAATATAAAATAATAATGCATGTTATATTATTTGAACTTTCTATAAGGTGTCATATATGGGCCCTAGTAACAAAAAACATTACGTTATGCTAAGTAATAATAATTAATAATAATCAAAAATAATGAAGAATTTAAACGAAGAAAATTTTATTAAATAATTTTAATAATGAAAATCATAGTTATTCTTAATTTTAATATTGCAATAAAAGATATTAGAAATCATAATAATTGAATAATATTGTTCAAGAATTTGCTGCAATTGCGCTTTATCATTTAATAAATTGAAGAATAAATTTATATCTACATTATTAAATAATAATAATATTACCACTTTAAATAAATAAACGTAAATTTACAAATATTATAATAAGACATTAACTACAATATACAAAAATACGGATATATTATATAATATATTATAAATATATAACAATTATATTATATATATCCTATTCTGTTAATACTAATATACTTTACTTATATATATATATAATATATCATATATTGCATTATATATTTTACTTTGTACTATATTTTGTAAATATAATAAAATTAATATTATTTTATATAAATTAAAATAACAGCAATTATTAAACACAATTTTAAATACAGAACAATGAAATATACAAAGAAAAATGATCACATATTGCACGTAAAAAACTAGCATTTGTTATTATTAAATAAATTAAGAGGTCATCAAACCTCAATTTTTTTTTTTTTTTTTTTTTTTTTTTTTTTTTTTTTTTTTTTTTTTTTTTTTTTTTTTTTTTTTTTTTTTTTTTTTTATTTATTATTAAAATAATAATTATCTAAAATTTATTCTTATTAATTCCTATTAGGAAAAAAAATCAATATTTAATTAATGAACTATAATAATAATAAATTCAATAATATAATGTCTTGCATTCTCTTAACTCTTTTAGTTCAAGTGTTTCATAAAATTCATTTAATAACGTAAGTTCCTTTTCAAATGAAAGTAAATGTCTCTTGAAAAAAGCCGGCTTCCTTCGGGATTTAGATGAACTCCGTCATATGAGAGATATTGCCCCATCTTGAAAGAGAAGCGGATGAAATCCTTTCCGAATTCATTGTGAAGAAGGTTGTTGAGCTCCCTTCTCTGGTTATTGTATTGGTTGAAGGACATGCCTCTAGGTTTTGTCCTATGTTCAATCTCTCCCACGAGCACAGTGATCCGTCCATTCCACTTTGAGACAAGGTGTAGAATGTCTTGTAGTATTATTTCGGGGCTAGAGTCTCTGTTGATATCATTTCCCCCAATTTGCAGAAAAATGAGATCAGGATCAAATTTTTTAAGTCCAGAGAACTCGCCGGAAGTTGGAAATGAACTTGCATGAGCCCCTCCGTAGCAAAACTTCTGAACAATGGCTCCAGTGAAAAAGCACTTCTTCATTCTCTTGATATAGCTATGACCAACAATGGCGATCTTCATTCGTGGTTTGTAGGTTAAATTCTACAGTAATAAGCCATCGAAACAATTTGCCTATATTATTACCTGTCTAAAAACAAATTGTGTGTAATTTAAATTACTCGGTAGACGCGCTTAAATACGTTGCATCACGTAGCGTATCGGTCAAATATCCTCAGAGACAACTATTTTAGGTAATTGCACTAATTCTCTATGCTTAAGAGAAAACTTACAAGAATCGAACACAGACTTCTTGTGCTTAACATATCGAAGCAACTGATGCGGGAATGTAATTGACAAGCCCCCTGGGTGCTTTGGTGGATTTGCCACTGGCATGTTTGGGTATGGGGTTTTGCACTGGGGCAAGCAGTTCTCGATAGGCCCATGTTGGCTTTTTAACTGTTCTCTATAATCCCCTAATGTCCTTACATCTAAAAAACTACCAAATACCCTATAATTAGTATTTTATCTATGATATGTTTTATTTTTCCGTATCAGGTATAAGATTCTTCAGCCTGATTGGTTGTTAATTTTCTTCCACTAAAAGTTTTATTCCATATCAATATATTTTTTATACGAAAAAATTGAACGACATGCTCCTCTCAGAACGTCATTCAATTCTTTACTTCTATGTAATTATTAAGGATAAAAAATAATGGGTAAATCACTCAGTAAGGAAAGTTTAACCGACTATGTTTTAGAAAAAGTGACCACGCAAATATATTTTATTATATCACTATATATATATATATATATATATATATAAATAAAAAATATATGTATGCGATATATAATATATTATTATTATCTACTATATATTATATATATATATATATATTAACTATTATATATATATATATATATACACTACTATTACTATAGTAATATAAATATGTATAGTTATTATATACCGATATATATAATCATATATTTAAAAAAAAGTTGACCTATAGTATAGTATAATAATAGTAGCTAGAAGAGTATATAATAGAGATAGAGTATAATAGATATGTAATGAGCATAAGATAGAAATAGAGAGAGAGAGATTAGTAATGAGAAGTATATCTATATCGTAATATTATAGAAGTAGAAGAGAATGAAGATGGGAACAGTGTATAATGAAAGTGGGTGAGTGACGCATTGCAGCGTTAAATTATGACGAGAAGGGAGAAAAGAAAATTAGTGATTGTTTAAAGTTAAGTTAGGGTTGTAGGTAGGTTAAGGTTAGAGTTATGGATTTAGGTTTGTGTTTAAGGTTCATATACAAAAATTTAATGCTATTTAACCTAAAAATTATTAATATAACTGAGTGAGACTATTAATTATTGATTTTTCGCTCCTGGAGTCAACCTGCTTACTAATTGCCTATATATTAATTATATATATATATATATTATATTATATATATATATATATATATATATATATATATATATATATATATATATATATATATATATGTGTATGTTAATATATAATATATACTATGTAATTAATACTATATATGATATATATATACTATATATATATATGACTTTATATAAGATTGTATATTATATATATATATAATATATATATATATATATATATATATATATATATATATATATATCGCACACTTTGATTTTTAAACAGAGTTTGTGTGATTCGTTTTCCTACACAATCTCATCCCCTTCACAATTGACTGCTATGCCAATTCTTCGATTCTTTTTACAGGTAAAATCTGAAAAAACTTTTTTTTTTCTTCCTTTTTTTTTTATTCCTTTCGCTTAGTCACTTTCAAACGCCATGAATTGAGGCATGTCAACCTTTGATATGGATCATGTTTTTTTTTTCCTCTTTATATATTGCAGGTGTTGGGGGGTTGGGGGGATCATCTCTCATCCTTTTCCATCAGTGGCTTTAAATATATATTATAATATAATATAGATATATATATATATATTATATATATATAATAGTATATATATATTCTTAATATATTTCTATATTAATTAATACTATATATATATTCTAAAATTATTATAGTTTACATATATAATATCTATCCTATTATTCTAAAAGAGAAAATAAAAGGGGGAGAGAGAGAGAGAGAGAGAGGAGAGAGGAAAGAGAGGAGGGAGAGAAGAGAGAGCAGAAGAGAGGAGGAGAGAAGAAGGAAGAGAAGAGGAGAGGAAGAGAAGAGAAGAGAGAGAGAGTCTTTGTATTTTTATTGAATGTTTGGAAGTGAACCTTCAATGCAGTAGTAATACGTAATTAAAAAGTCGTAAAATAAGTAAGTGAGAAGAGTTTGAAGTCGCAAAAATTTTAATGTTCATATTTTTTTGCGTCCAAAGTCAGTTTAATTAAAGTACAAGAATGCATTATTTTATTTAATCGGTGTTGCCGGGAAATTTTTATTTTTGTTTTTTTACACACTCCCAACAGGTCGGGGATACGCTGACAAATTATTTGGGATTGGTCTCGATTTCAATTTTCTTTTCCTACTCACGATATGAAATTTTGAATTGTCATTGTAACTTTTTTCCTAGTCAAGCAAAAGCAGTAGCAACAGCTCAAAACTCCTGAGTGAGCATGTTACATCTAAATTTTTCTAACAACTTAAAAAAAGAACGCGGGTTACGAAAATAGATTCATATCATTTTCATGAAAATCTGACCAAGTTGATTCATTTTTATAAAGCTCATATATATATAGTATATATATATAATATATATATATATATATAATATATATATATGAATATATATATATTATATTTATTTATATATAGTATAATTATTATATATAGTAACTAATATATTTATATATATAGCCAGCTAACTGCTTTTAAAAGGAAGAACATGATTGGACATGGTAAAGCGAAAACACTGGGGTTTCAAAGGGAACAGGGTTATGGCGAAAACATGTCACCAGCGGATCAATGCCCACCTAGCCTACAAACATGCTCATGCCAAATGCCACAAAAGCATCCCCTAGGGATGTCCAAAATTATGTTAAACGAAAAGAAATCTACCGATATTTTGGCTAGGTTCAAAAATAATGGGATTATATATTATGATAAGTTATATATATATATATATATATATATATTATATAATTAATAGTATATTAATTATAACTATATATTATATATATATAAATACCAAACCCATCCAATATCATTAATAACAAATAACCTTTTTTTTCATTGCAATTATAAAATTATAATACTGTAAACTAAAAACGCGCGTCCCCAATTTTGGCTTGGGTCTAAAATATAATTTAAAAGAAACCCCACCCATCATATACCCATGGGCCCACACTTTTCTTGGAATGTTGTAATCGAGTCACACTCAACAACATCACTCCTGTGGCAAGCCATTCAAAATTTACAACTTCAATTACTTGAATGCATGCTACTGTTATATCAGAGATGGGCATGCTTATCGTTCCTTCTTAATTGTTTCGTTATTATGGTGCGCCTTGTCACCTGTCCATGCTCCTACTATGAAAAATTTGTTATTCTTCGTTATAATTAGAATGTAATAGTTATTGTAGTACTTGTTCAGTGTCCGAAATTGTTGTCACCTTACCAACAGCCTTTCTACAGAAAACATTCCTAACGCCTTCAGCCTCTCCTCTCCATATGCCTTACCATAAACCCAGAAACTATCCTTGTTAGCTGACTAAGCTCTACGTTGCACTCTTTGTAGCATATCTAAGTTTTTCTTTAAATATTTTAAGTTAAAAATAAGTTAGAAAGTTAACAGGGAAGAAGCATGATATCGAAAAATCGGAAACGCTACCGCGTGAAACCCTCACGTGTCGTGTTTTTAGCCTAAAAACTCCAATAGAAAGCAGGGCCGCAAGAGTTGCAAAAGTTGCCTTTTAATTTTGTTACTATAATTTTAGATTTATGTTTTTTTTCTTAAGGGGGTTCGAGCCGGACGGGGGACCACGAGCGGGGACGGAGTTCTCCAACAGCCCGGTCCGTCCTGTCACACCGCTGAGCCGAGAGACCCCTAGACTCTTTTCCATCTTTGGCAATTTAAGTCTTTTGGGGTAATTCCTTTAGTTAAATACAAAAAAAAAAAAAAATGTTTTTGGGTAACAGTCTGAGCTGCTATAGAGAAAGTAAAAATAATCCGAAAAAATCGATTAGATTCGTTCGTTCGATATTATGGGTTTAACTTCCCCTATCAGGACAAGTTCATGATATATTCTATATTACAGTATATTAGTTATATATAATATATATATATATTATATAATTATTTTATTTATATATAATTAATATATATATATATATATATATATATATATTATAATACGTATATTATATATATTTATAATATATATATAAAATATAAAAAATCTTTTCCCGCTTTTTTTTTCAAACATATCTACGTTTACCATTAATTAAATATAAATAAGATGGCATCATGCAGCAGCAAATAGTTACGAATGATTAATTTATGTGTGGATCTGGAAGTAATAATGTTTATTTGGGGTGAGGCATAACCCGATACTTAAGACGGGGATTCCAATTCGTCACTGACAAAAATTAAATGATATTAGTCTTCTTCAAATAGCTATCTGGCATCTACTGTCACTCCTCCTTCACCCCATCCAGCTTTCCTTTTTCTCATTTCGCTCCATCGCACTTTTTCATTCTTAGAGATGAGCCACTAGGGCCATTACAATTTATCTAATTTCTCGGCTTGTTTAAATAATCTTATTATTATTATTATTAATTATTTTATTATGTATTATTATTATTATGATTATGTAAGCTTTATTATTTTGTTAATTTTATATTTATTACTTAATTAATTATATTATTATTATAAAAGGATATATCAATGACTTTTATTTTAATTATTCGTATGTGTGCTAAATGCTTGTTTTTTTTTTTTTTTTTCCAAATATGAAAATGAGAAGTGTCTTTTCCTCTATTTCGTGAATCAAATAATGTCTTAAATAAAATGAAAGAGTTTGTCTACTCGAATCCGTTTTGGCTTTTACAATAGCAATTTGTTGCTTTTTCGTTTTATTAAATTTATTATTATTATTATTATTATTATTATTATTATTATTATTATTATTATTTGTATTATTATTTTATTATTATTATGTATTATTTAATTATTATGATTTAGGGAAGAATGTAAAAAAAAAGCCAGGAACAGCAGAAGCAGATCAGTTCGCTTGTCTCGATTTTTTTTTTTCCATTTTCAGTATCTGAAGTGCTTGTGGTGTGCATAGGTGATAGTGCTTTTAAGAACAACTAAATAGTATGTTGAGAATCGCTTCCACAACTGCAACGTCGAGGTAAATTACACGGACCTAACTAGCGCAGGCGGCACACACGACTGTAACACACGCGCCGCATCTATATATATTATATGTGATAGTATAGATTAGTGATAGCTAAAGTTAATAATTACGATAGATCTTGCAAGAACAACTTCTAATATAATATTAGTATATAATAATATATAATATTAGTATATCTATTTATTCTGATATATATCTATAAGTATAGGATATCTACAAACGGAAATATGGTCTATTGACTTTAAGAATTTGGGGGGGCGGGTTTTAGTTAGCAGGTTAGCCATTATGGTTAAAACTGTGTCGATGAAATATAGCAAACTTATTATAGCAAGTAGTGTGGCTAGCATGTTATTGTAGCGTTATATTGTTTTTTTGTGATAATAATTTGGTTTACAGGACTATGTAGTTATTGAAAGGCTAGGGGTTATTTTGGGATTTAATATGCAAGTTGCTTGGTAGATGTGGCTTCTATTTGGAATGCACTGGGACAGTCTCTTTAAGGCCATGTGAATCCTTACTAGCCTCTATTAATTTCCTTAATGGTTTAACTTCTTAACGCTTAAGTCTTCGATAGTTCTATTACAGCCTAAAACCCAGAAAGCCATCCTTGTTGATCTACGATGCATTTCTCTTCGCATATCTATGTCTTTTCTAATATAAAAGATTCTTGGTGTTTGTTTGCTCGGTATCTTTCCTGGAACTTCTCCTTCTCTCTCTCTCATCTCTCTCTCCTTCTCTCTCTCTCCTCTCCCCGCCCCTTCTCCCTCTCCTCTTCCTCTC
>JABUQX010109376.1:0-21880 GCA_015478945.1 Trachelipus rathkii
AGAGGAGAGTAGTAGGAGGCGTAGGAGGCGAGTACGCTATGATCTCAGTGATGAATGTCTTCCTCGGAGGGTATGCAGTAACGTATATACACACACATACTATCATTTCGTGCGCTACACGCAGTGGTGTCGCGCTCTATATTCCATCCCTGGTCGATCGCGCGACACACCTTCTAGAATGGACCGACTCTATACAATACTGCTTAATACCAGTGGAATTGATAAGAATATTATTCACTCCTATTTCCTGCTGCGTACCTCGCTCCATCCATTCTTCTTCAATCATGAAAAAGACTGTTGTATTGGATAATTTCACCAAAATGGGCTGTATTAGCATTTGACTTCTTAAATTTTATCGCTATTTAATGGGGCCCTCCTTTCTACGAAACAGCGCCGTATGAGGATTTTTTTAACCTGAGCTTATACTTAATAAGGGGTATAACCATCACTAACAGGCTGTCATTCGCATCACTATAACAATATCGCGAGACGAGCCTATCTCACAGGTGCAGGTAAGGATTTATTCATATTCAGCAATCTTAATAGTCGCCACTCTTCGTGCGGTATATAGTTTAGATACTGAGTAACCAGCATCCTCCCCCTGCTCCAGTCATCCACACTAGTTTCGTGACGACTGCTCCAAGCTCCTATCACCCGCAGTATAAAGTTTCATATATAGCCTGCGTGTACTTAATATAGCCCATTTCATAGCACACAACTCGTAGCGAAGCACATATCTCGTCGACTCCTCACATACGCACCATATTTAGCTGCATGCCCGCTGCCATCGCCACTACAAGGAATTTCCTTGTCTTATACTATTCTACCTTATCTCCTCCAAAAACTCATACATTTGACTAATTTTTTGCACATTCGCTAACGCCAAAACAATTTGTTCAAACTAATAAATCATCTCATATTAATTCGTCGCTTTCATACACTAGACTGCTATTTCCCCTACTACCCTTCTTCAGGCAAAATTTTGTATAAAATCTATTACTGATGTGTGTCATATAACATTGAAGCTTTCTCAGTTCCTACACTCTCCTCCGAATGTGGTCGTAGATTCACCATACAAGTAAAACGGAAAGCTAATTGCTTTGTCACCTATTATATAAATAATTCAATATGAATATTTCCTTGCATCGTCTTTTTATTACCTTTCGTACTTTCTCACTTACGAGAAGAAAATCTTCTACTAATTTAATAGTAGTCCTTAGTATATATATATTATATATATATATATATTATACTAACTTTTCTAAAAACACTCAAATGTATAACTTTTTAATAAACCTATATAATCTTTTTTATACTTGCATGATTACGTAAATAATTTATTTTTTACTTTTTTAGTTAAAAGATCATATATATTATATATTTTCTATTATACAACTTTCTTATTGAAATACTTCTCAATTTACCTTGGCTTATTTTGAACTAAAATGTCAACCACGAAACAGCTTTTTGTTTTTACGTATACTTGACTAGCCGTTTGCACGTAACCTCTTCATTTCCACCACCTCACGAATTAATGACATTCTCTCAACTTTCCTTACAATTTGAAGACACATACGCTAATATACATATACTTCTCTGTTACTACTTCTAGTATATTAGAAGAAAGTTATTAACTTTACTAGATAAGGTAGCCTATTAGAGCAACTCTACGCTTCTTACTATCGTTTCTTTATCTTGGTAAAACATTTCCCTAATCTGTATTAGCGAGTAAAATAACGTATTATATGGTGTTGGGTTGTCTACAGTGACTTAATCAAAATAACTATATGCTATGTTTTTTTATTTATTTTCCTAACTACCTTAGTAGTATTACTAATAATACTATATTTAGTATAAAATAGTTAATGACATCATCCCCAATTACATACTATACTCACACAACATTTTATCGTGTGATAAACACATACAATTTAGAAACTTTGTTCTCGTTATCTCTTTATAAATTAATTTATTTATACACTGCCTCTATATAAGTATCTCTTATACTCTATGCATTCTCTTCATCATATACTTCATCTCTTACTATTCTCTCTCCTAAATCTTTCTTCTACTCTAAATTGATTCTTAATTTCTCATATCTCTATATCTCATATATAAATCTTCGTGGCGGATCGCTCTTATAATTATTACTATTACTTATGCAATAGGAGTTTCTCAAGGTTTTCTTCTATCTTCTACTTCATCCACAAACTTATTCCTTCCATTCTTTCTTTATATCTTTTTCTTATTTTCTTCTTCTTTCTTATCTTTCTTATATACCTTTAGAAATCCTTTATCTTGCCTTTGTTTCTTTTTGTTTCTTTTTTTTGTTTCTACATTTTCTTAATTTATATATAATATATAATGATATAAAATACAATTACCTTTGTTGCAATATATCCGCCTATCTATTTCTACAAGACCATGCGCAATTATTTCTTTGTGTCTTGACGTTTCATAGCAGAGAGAATTGTTGGTGTAGTATCTGGCATCTTTTCGAAATGGCAGTTTGTATTTTTTTTTAATTATTTAAAGTATAGCGCGCTTGAAATAGAGTTAAATACGGTCAGCAATCATAAAAAACTTTTTTTCTTTGTGTAATTCGTAGTAGTGAATAGTAGCTTCGCGCTATTATATATATATATTAGTATATAGTATTATATTTATATATTTATAGTAGTTATGGATGCGGATTGTATCTATATATTATAATTATATATATATATATATATATATATATATTTATGCTATATATTGTATATTATATATTATATTATTATATTATATATATTATATAATATATTATATATATATATATATATAAACTGTAAAATGTCATAGATTCAAGAATTTGTTTTTTGTTCTTATGGACTAAGATATAATATAGTTTTTAAATATTTCTCTTTTTTATATCCATTATAGTTTATTTATTAGTCATACATTCTTAACGCTACTATATGGCACAGACTTCCTTTTCAGGAATCTGCTGGTTCAGGACTCTACCCTGTATTAAGTATATAGTATATAGTATAGTGATATATATATGATATTATATAATATTCCTTATATTATATATAGTACTATATATATATATTATTTCGTATATATATATATATAATATATTATATATAATATTATTTACATATATGTAGTATATATAGTATATATATAGTATATAGTTTATCTATATATAATCTATACATATATATATAATATATAGTAATGCTATATATGCCTTCTCGCATTGGAAAAGCCGCTTACTAGGATGCGAACCCTAGCATAGGTGGTCTTAGCTATTCCGCTTACGGGCTGAGTCAGGTCTGCTATCGGGAGCGTTAAATATCCTGCCTTCACCTGGTCGTAACTATACATAATACTCCCTGTACATTACTCGGATTAAGAGGCTAGTGATATAATATATAATTATTATTAATATAGATTATATTATATATTATATTATATAGTTAAATTTTATATATTTATTCTTTGGGTCTATGTAATAATATATTATATGATATTATATATATATATATATATATTATATCAAGCTTGCGCACAAGTACTTGTACTTGGCCGCAAGTACAAATTTTTGAGTACTTGTACTTAAGTCTGATGTGCTAAGGAAAAAAAATCAGGTACTTTTAGCTACAAGTTGAATTTTAAAAGTAGTAATGCTAAAAAAAAAAATATTTTTCCTTAAATATAAGGATAAAAAAACGTAGATCTGATCTTCATATCTAAGGTTTTTCATAAATTCTTGAAATTGAATAAATCTTGCTTTATTATTATTATTATTATTATTATTATTATTATTATTATTATTATTATTATTATTATTATTATTATTATTATTATTATTATTTTTATTATTATTATTATTATTATTATTGTTATACTTTTGATATTTTATTATTACTTTGTTGTTGATAATTCTTAGTTTCACGATCTAATGAATGCGGCCGATTTACACTATCAAATACCAGTAGGCAAGCACTTAGCAAACAAATTATTACAGGGTAAATGCTTGTTGAAGGCGGATATTAAAAAATACTTTGGAATTCACAGAATATATCTCTCTCTCTCTCTCTCTCTCTCTCTCTCTCTCTCTCTCTCTCTCTCTCTTCTCTCTCTCTCTCTCTCTCTCTCTCTCTCTCTCTCTCTCTCTCTCTCTTCTCTCTTCTCTCTCTCTCTCTCTCTCTCTCTCTCTCTCTCTCCGTGCTTCTCTCTCTCTCTCTTCTCTCTCTCTCTCTCTCTCTGCTTCTTGCTCTCTCTCCTCTCTCTCTCGTCATCATCTCTCTCCTCTTTCTCTCTCTCTCTCTCTCTTCTCTCTCTCTGTCTCTCTCTCTCTCTCGTCTCTCTCTCTATCGAATTCTCGTCTCTCAGTCTCGTCTGCTCTGTCGCTGTCTGCTGTCTCTCTCTTCTCTCTGTCCTTCTCTCTCTCTCGTCTCTTCTCTCTCTCTCTCTTCTCTTCGTCTCTCTTCTTCTGTTCTCTTTCTCGTCTCTCTCTCTCTTCCTCTCTCTCTCTCTCTTTCTCTCCTCTCTCTCTCTCTCTCTCTCTCGTTCTCTGATTCTCTTGTTCTCTGATCCTCTGGTCTTCTCGTGATCTCTCTCCTTCTCTCTCCGCTAGTCTCTCTCTCTCTCTCTTCTTCTCTCTCTCCTCTCTCTCTCGTTCCTTGTCGTGCTCTCTGCTCTCTCTCTCTCTCTCTCTCGTTCTCTCTTTCTTCTCTCTTCTCTTCTCTTTCTCTCTCTCTCTCGGTCTCGTTTTTACAGATCTCCCTCTCTCGTCTCTCCTCGTCGTCTTCATCTCTCGCTCCTCGTGCTCTCTCTTCTTCACTTCCTCTCGTCCTCCTCTCTTCTCTCTCCTCTTTCTCTCTCTGTCTTCTCTCTCTCTCTCATCTCTGTTCTCTTCTCTCTTCTCTCTCTCTCTCTCGATATCTGGCGCGTACTTCGTCAAGATGAGATGCTAATTAGAAGTTATAGCTCAAACTCACAACTTGGATAACTATTGCTTAGAGAGCCTTGTACTAACTTGCAATCGTTTTCGTGGGTGTCACACTGCCTGTAGAATTATGGAATAATATGAGCAATTCATAATGGATTTTGATATAGAGTCTAAGATTACAAATATCATAATGAATATGGCTAACAAAAATGCAATAAGCTTCTTTCGTCTTCTTTTTCTCTTAAACCGAAGATTTCTTGAAATAGCTTGCTGCTGAAGAGAAGATGCAGGACATCAGTAAGGTAACATTAATCTATTGTTGGAAGAAGCATTGGAGGCTGCGCTTTGAAGACGGTGACTACTAAAAGCCCGAACATAATAATTCCTGAGCATAGTTTGCAGTTATTAGTAAAAGTTGATCTCAAAGAAGCAGGACAATTGGGTTTAACACTGCAAAGATTCAAAGTTGGTATTTTTGTGTATAAGTTTTAGTATGGCTAGAGATGTTCTAGAAGAAAAAAAATTATAAATCTGGCTGAACAAAGGGATCTATTTATTGAAGTTAAAATGATATCATTTTGCAAATTGCATAAGAAAAGGTAAACGGTTTAGTTTAGAAAGTGTTCCAACTCTTCATAGCATATGACCGAAATATTTTTAAAGATACGCTAGACATTTTTGAACCGTTTAAAGATGCGACTGACTGTGCTCACCGGTCAACTGCAAAACTCTGTTTCATCAAGCTTAATTCTTTCCATGTGTTCGGGGACTAAAGTATCATCTTGAGCAGATGTAGTGAAAATTTATATTGTGATGTATCACGAAACTGAAAGGAAATGCGTTTCGAATCAAACGTTTAATGTGTTGAGATAAAGAAGAAAATTTTCCGAGGTCAAAAAGCACACTACCCCGGCGTATTTATGGCTCTGCGTGTGATAGGATTGTTACTTTGTGTAAAGCCAAATTTGTTATATTGTAAGTGATCCGCGTCCCAAAGATTTTGTTGAAGTATTGAACATGATGTTACCTTATGATGATTATAAGTATAAACATCATTACGTGCATGAAATTTCTATCTGATAGACGTAAAACTAACATTTATGAAGGAAATTTAAATGTTTTTTAAGTTATTTTATGATAATAATTACTTACGCATATAAACTTAAACATTTTTCCTAAATTTCAGATTAAACTAAAATTTTAATTAAAGATTTAAACCTTAACATCAAAACTAGTGGTGCTCTGAAGGAAATGGTATACCTTAATTTCTTTATAAATATTTAGGTAAATATTTAAGCAAATATTTAGGTAAATATTATTTTCATGAAAAATGGTTATATTATTTGAACTGAAATGGCATAATCTCCTCATATCTTCTCTTGAGTATTATATTATACTATGAACATTACTATACTTCTCAATTTACTATTACTGTAGTATCAGTACAAAATATTATACCTACATCTATACCAAACTAGACGCCTGATAAAATAAGCACACACAATTGACTAAATGGTAGCTGGCTGATTCACACACGAGAAGCCGGTAGTGCAAAAATCTGAGACTCAGAACGATTCGAAATTGAAAAAAAATATAACATTATCAACCATAATTATATGAGAAATACAGGTTTTGAAGTACCTGGAAACGGTCAAGCGCCGCTCGTCGGAACAGCTGTACCAACTTGAAAAAAAACATATACTTCACATTACCATAATTATATATATATGAGATTGGGTATATTAACTTAAATAATACTAACAAATATAAACAATTGAAGATTAAATATTAAATAATACGGTAAAGGCATTATGTAACGCTATCATTACTGCGTCGATACACCACACTTATATATCATATATGTGTATATATCGAAAAATATTAGTTTATAAAACAAAGATCCCTTACTCCGCAGCCGTCTCGGGTAACTGAATTCCGAAATAATACAGAGAGGAGTTAACACAAAGGGCGCAGAGATAGACAGTCAATCTCACAATACACAGACAATATAGAAAAAACAGAATAGAGGAAACGACACGATCCATGTGCCGCTGTGTTGCCCGCCTAAGGCTGCTTATGTCTGTGTCTTTCAATACGAGAGCATGCTTATTTTTATTAACTATTCGAAAATTAGAAAACTTAGTTTTAATTAACCGCTAAAGATAAATTCCTATTAGATAATCGTCATTTGATATACTGTAGACATAGCGAGAAAAAATAGTATATATTATCTAGATAATACATCTTTTGATATAGTATTTCCATGTTGAATCACAATCGATATTTTGTTGAAAACATAATAATCGGCGGAAAAAGATATCAATGAGTCGATTAATATAGTAGTCCGGAACCAGTCATCTCTCACTCCTAGATGTTTCAAAGCTACTTACTACAGATTGCTTGGGTATATATATGGAGCGCCCAACACATGCGTGAGAGCGCCGAGCGGCAGAGCCGAAAAGATCTGCATGGGAATGAGAATCCAATGGGGTGAGAGCGAAAGTATCTCTTGAGGTTTCGTAGGCTTAGGTATCGTCATATATACATCGAAACGTTTTTTTCCATCTCTTGTGGGAAATAATTATGATCATAACGAATCTAAATAGGTAGGAAGCGAATGTTAAGGAATTACCTCCATCCACACATTCGTACAAGTTTGGGTTTATTTTATTATCTTGTTGAGGGTTTCTAAAATCTTCAGTGTAGTCTAGATTAGTATTATTTACTAAACTATATATATATATATTTAAATGTGATATAAAAAATAATAAAATATTTAATAATAAAAATGGGAGTATATATACTATATGATAAATTTATTAATGAATCCAATATACTCTATAAATAGTATATATAATATGGTAGTATATACTCTAAGTTAATGACAATTATGAGCCCTATAACTATTATTGAGGCAAGATATAACTATCATTCTCGTAATATATTATGACCTTACAATTATATAGTATTACTATAATGTCATATAGTAAGTCACTATAGATTTATTTATAAATAAAAAAATTAGGATAATAAAGGCCCTTTAAATAATAAATAATAATAACGATATATAATTAATATATATAAATATAAGAAAGATTAAATCTTTAGGAAAAAAGTTTATGTTCAGCATCTCAAAGATAAAAATACTTTCTAGACTTGTCAAGTTATAAACGCACGCACAGAGGGTTTTCACCACTCTTTGACCTTAGGATTAACAGTATAAATTATACATACATAATTAACCAAGACCCATATCTCAAGAATGATTTTTAAATCTATTAGGAAAAAAAGTTTTTAAGCATCAGAGCTCATCTATCAAAAATTCCATACATACATTCCTGCTGTAGTTAACGAAGGTAAGTATATTTTCAAACATTATGGTATTTTTATATTACTTCAATTTAATTGTTTATAAATATATATATATATATATAATTATATATATCCTAATATTAGATTATTTATAATAAAATCGGTGAGTGTGAACTCCCTACTTGCAGCTTAAAACTATTACCTACAAAATATGATAAATGAAGAATAATATTGAACAAATGTTGGTCAGGTGTCTTAGCAAAAAAAAAAAGTTACCAGCCATCATTCATTTGAAAATCAGGATAAGAATCTATTTAAACTGATAAAATCAGGATATCTAGCTACTTTAAAAATTATTAATATTCAGATATTATATATATAAAAAAAGAAATGGCTGAAAACCATAACTCGTTTCCAATTTAATAATTTATATCTACAAACCTTAATCCAACATAAAAACTATTCTAGAACCCCCTTTTCATTATTAAAAAAAAAATTTAGTGGGGCCTCAGGCTTTTATTTAGTGAACCATCCTAGTTTCAGTATTTTTTAAGAATATAGATTTATGTTATAAGTTATACAATATTATGATTTTCTCTGTGTGAGATAACCTGACAAAACATACTCACATATACATAACATATAATATATCTGGATATTACTATATTGACAGTATTATTGATAAATTAGCTGAACAAATAATTGTATTAATGGAAAATAATTACGCTTTAGAATATATAATATAAGAAAAAATTGTTTATTGATTTGATTTAAATTATTAATGTTTTAAGAAAAAATTTAACTCTTACCTTGAATATTAAGAAAAGAGACAAAAATTTTTGATGTACACAGTTTATGAGTACTAAATGAAAAAATACATATCTTTATAGTAATAAGTTCTATGGTATTTATAGGTTCCCTGGACAATTTGAAATCTATACCAAATATCTTTAACACAGATCCATATATAAACATTATTATATTAAAAATAAATGGTATTAAAATTTATAAAGGAAATATGTTAAATATATATAATATATGTTATATTCCTATGAGATATGGTCCTCTAAACAATAGATTTTTACATAAAATAATCTAAGCCATATAGGCTCTAATTTATAATAAAATATTGAATATAAAAAAAAAATCAATATGCCCTTATTTTTCCTCTATTAATAAAAAAGTTTAACAGGCCTCTAAGTTTTGAGAAATAGTCTCATTTTATTACCTCTAAAATACAGGGCTTGATTTATTTATGTTATATCATCACTTTAACGATTATTGGTGAATTATAATAGCGTGACAAGCAAGGCAAATTATTATTAATCATTAATAGTAAGTATATAAACCATAGCGTTAACAAAGCGACGTATGTAAAAAAATTATATATATGCATAATCAGTTAATTTAATACGCTAATATAACGTGATATACCTATATATATATAATATCCAAAAAAAAATTGATTCAAGCTTATATATAGATATATTTTGAGTAATATAGTAAGTAGTAAAAGTAGTAGTAGTACATAACCATACGAATTTTTATTAAATAATTCAATCTCAAAGGATTTATATACATCTCAAAAAAATATAGAGAATAAAAATAAAAAAGATAGATAATTGACTATACATCTTTTGGAAAATAAGTAACAGCCTCTCAAAGTTGTTTATAATCGCATAATTCCTATTTCATTTTTTTGATCACTTTCACTATAGTTAAGTGATCTTTACATTTTAGGACCCTCTAAAGTATCTATGAGTGAGTTATGATAAAGTATATTCAATTTAGTATTTTTAATAGTATAAAATATACTATATATTACACAGTAGAAAATCTACTATGTTATAGCTCTCAACTAATATTATCTTGTTATAAGTATTACCTAGAAGTAGGGCATTGACCACTAAACGAGCAATTTAGAGTACATCATTACTAAATTTTATTTTTATTATATCACATATAAGATGATCACATATGGTGTAATATTTATTATAACTATTGAGAGGTGACAGTATAAACTTTTTATTCCATATAATGAAACTAAATCATTTTATATTTTTTTTTATTATTCTTTAATATTATTATATT
The DNA here is from genome assembly GCA_015478945.1 of Trachelipus rathkii. Classification (NCBI taxonomy): domain Eukaryota; kingdom Metazoa; phylum Arthropoda; class Malacostraca; order Isopoda; family Trachelipodidae; genus Trachelipus; species Trachelipus rathkii. The sequence continues at coordinate 10,346 of JABUQX010109376.1, forward strand.
TTTTAGAAGTAGTCTATATATGTGTATTATATTTTTTTTTATTTTTATTATTTTTTATATAATCCTATGAGGTAAAAATCAACTTATTGATGAGTAGCTTATAAACTTTATTTTATTATGAAAGGACATTATAATCTTTGGTTTTTATAAGAAATATAAGAATATTGAGCTTACCAGATAAAGCTGTATTATATGATTTATATAATATAAATCTTTTTAAGTAAGATTAGGTGAGTAACACTATATAAATATAATAATATACCATATATATATAATTATATATATCTATATATAATTATTTTGTTTTAATAAATATATATATATATTTATATATATATATATATTATATATTAATATATATCTATATTATATATAATATATATATATATTATATATAATATATATAATATATATATATATAATATATATATATAATATATATTATACTTATAGAAAAATCTTATTTTAATATACAGGAGTCTTATTTCTCGTAGCCCATATAATAATAGTGTCGGAAAATCGTAGTGTAATTGGAAAAGGCTTATGGTAACTCTCAACATTTCGTCTCCCGACTCTCCGCTAAATATGCACGGTCTTGCACTTATATTTATTTTTTTCTTTATTTGAGAGAAAATTCAGCGCCCCTACAAAAGGATATCTCAGTATCCTATTAAGCACAACAACATATAAATAATAAATACACTGTCATAAATAATAAATATGTTTTATATATATGTTTTGATATACTCTCACACAGTTTCACCATGGCCGACCTTGAAGAGAGGGTATCGAATTCGGACCGACCATTGAGGGGTGGAAAATCGGACTAAATCTGTTTAAATTTCCCTTTATTATCTGTTGATAAGGAGATATCACAAGTTTATATCACTCTTTATCTAGAGGAGGATCATATCATTTTAAAAATTCTAAGCACACACTAATTGTCCAATACACTATAACAACAAGAGTAAAAATAAGGTGTGCGGGAATAGAACACTAAACAGAACCCAGTCTTAGCAAACTCTTCGCTCAAACCTTTGGTTCACATATGTTATAAAAGCTTTAAAAAGAAATAAGAAAGAAGAAAGTCTCTGCCCTTTTTGAACATTTTAAATATTCTATTATTATATAATATTAAATATATTTCTAATTTTTTTTTATTATTTTTTATTTATTATTATTCTTAATGTATAATGTAATTTATTTATTATATATTTTTTATATTATATATAATATAATTATATTTATTTCTGTTGTTACTTGTTTATTTCACCATTATCTTCCCCGCTATTAAATCTCGAAAATTACTATATTAGTGTTGGTCACGAGCTCTTACCTTTTTTTTTCTTTTATTATATTTGAAATTAAACAATTCTGTTCAGTTTGTGTGAATTTTTTTAAATTAATATTTTCCACCAATTTTTAAATTCGTGCGGGGTGAATCGACAAATTATTTTTATTATAGTTTGGATTCTTATTTATTTGTTTTGAATTTATTTTGTCGCACTTGATAAAACGTAATTGGATCAAATTCTATTTTTTTGGCTCTATGTTTATTAGAAGCTTTATATAACCTTCTCTGATATTTGTAAATTCCACTGTATAGAGTAATAATAATAAAAATTCGCGCAAATCACCGCTAATTATAGTGTAGTAGAGAAAAAAAACAATTTTCAAAGTGAATATTTTCTTATTTGTATACCGTGTCTTTTTGTACATAATTTATATAAATAGAATTTATTTAATCTGTTTTATAAACAACTTTCTAGTAATTAAATGTATATTCTTATAAATAAAACCTTGTAGTACACGGATAGGGCCTATTAAATGAGTGAAATTTTTTTTATTATTATTTTTTATTTTATTTAGAGTGGACTGAATCACCCCTCCTAAAGAGGCGGCCCCGGTCACCCCTCTATCGCTAATAATTTTTTTTTTTTTTTTTTTTTTTTATGGGGCAATTTCAGATAACCTTGGTTCTGATTCATATAAATTTTGATTAAGAAATACCAAATTTTTTGATACAAATTAAAAAAAAAAATCCCAATTTTCAATGCTGATTATTATTCATCATGCTATGCCAAAATAATTTCCAATTCCAATTCCTAATAAGAAATCCAGTTCTTGTCAGTACCGCCCATCATTTACTAATAATGCACTAAAAATCAGCCAAAAAAATTCTTTCAGTCTGACTAAAAATTCCAGTTATGTAGCAACAACCAAGATTCAGATATTGATGGATGGAGGGAAATCATGATATACTTTTTTTAATGAGACTGTCTGAAGACAAAAATACAGAGCTAGGTAATTGAAGGAAGCTTCTATTTTGTTTTAGAAAAGTCTAACCATTGATAGTGAAAAGGATAAAGTAAAATTAGACCTAGTGAATATTGAACTATTTTAAATTTTAGTAATAGTGTGGTAGTGACAATGTTTTAACTCGCCCTCCTTGAATAGGACTCTGCCATAGAGTGAGTGAGTGAGTGGTGGTAAAACTTTTTAATCAGGTAAGTGGCTGTCAGCCGAGATCAATGAGAGGACTGGAGCAATACAGCCTGAAACCTTATATATTTAATTCTAATTAATGCAGTATCTAAGTAGGTTATATATTATAATTTTATTATACTTATAAGTATTATTTAAATTTTAATATAAATAGTAATAATCTAGTTATATCCTGATATATAGTATATATTGATCTTTATTCTTTTATAAAATAACTTTTATATAAGAAATATAAGTTAGTCTATATATTATTTTTTCAGCTACACATTGAAAATTTATTATTATATTAATAATTAATATATTTCATCTATATATCATTATTATATATATTAATATATAATTATATATAATTAATATATTAATATAATATATATATTATAACTATATATATGTAATAATATATTTTTAATTCATATATTTAAATAAAATAGTTTTTTTGAAAATCTCCAAGGATTAATCATACTTATAAAGATAATAAAATAATAAATAATTGCTACACTACATTATATATATATTGTTTACATTGGTATCTTTGTTGTAGGTGTTCACATCAGAAGCAGTAACAATGAACTGGGGGGGGGGGGCCCAGTGAAACCCATCCATAATTTAATTTAGATTTTGGCATTACAACAAGGAGTTGTTAGGTGATGAGATGTATTATTTCAATGATGTTTGGTGGTCGTCATGTTCTTACACAAGTTTGTAACCACTTCATGAAAGAGCTCCTGCACTGGTTTGTTTACAAAGGTGTATGCAAGGGATGAAAGAATTAGAGGTAGGGAATTGGGATAATTTTCATGGTAAGTGGTTAATTATTTTATAGTTGCTAGATGATGCTTTTGTGTTCATTTGAATGTTAGTAGTAGTTTTCAGACATAGAAGTGTATGGGGATTAGGAATCAAGCTCAATTGTGGTGCATAAATTAAAAAATTAAAAATCATAGGATATATAAATGGGCTCTTGAGATATTTTAAAATTAATAGATCTATATTAAAATATATTTTGGATTTGTGAGAAGTAAACATTTGTTAAAAAGTATCATTTGTATTAATAGATTTCATTTAGCATTAGATATTTGAAATTGTGAGAACGTGAATATGGTGATAACGAACGACGGCCTTTTTTTGAGTAATCATCCACATCGAAGAGTTAAAAAGTTAATAATAATAATTTTCTTTTGTTTTTATATAATAAGTAATATTATAGTTTTTATATAAATTTATTTTTATTATTTATATTTTTATGAATATCTCGTTCGGTTCTAAGTATTGTTTAAAGAATCATCTGCAATTATATTATATATATATATAATTTATATATATTATCGATTTTTATGAAATTTCATTATATAGTATATAGGTTACCATTTATTAGTGAAGTTTTTTAATATAAATATAAATAATCCCATTAAATTATTAATAATATATATATATATATATTAATATAGTAATAAAAATATACGAAAATAAAAAATGATAAAATTAAAAAGAACTAATTAGAAATATAAAAAATAAAACAAATCAAATTCATTAATTAATAATAGTTTAATTAATATAAATGATAATAATTAATAAAATAAGTAAAATTTATAAATTAATAATATAATATAATATAATAATAAATAATAATATTAATAAATTATATATAATAAATAATATAATTAAATATATAATTAAATAATCATAATATAATTATAAATTGGCTATGAGAGAGAAGCGAGGATTTATATTATTTAATAAGTTTCTTCTATGTGACCACATTTTAAAAAGAAAAAAATGCTCGCACATTATAATACGTAACGATGTTTGAGATTTTGTGACCTGGAGACACTTATACAAATCTTAAATTAAATGATAAAGAAGAGATTTTTCGTCTCATAATATGACATATGAGATCGAATAAATCTCTACTTAAAAACAATAAATTCGTTTTTCTGGTCAATTTAATTTTGTTTATTTATCTATTATAAATAAATATTATTCAATACCTATAATCCTATATATAAGAGCAGTCAATCCCATTACTAATTTATATATATTATATATGTAATCTATATATAATATATATATATAATATTAATATATATATATTAAATATATAATATATTATATATATATATATTAATATAATATATATATATATAATATTAATTAATATATATAATTAATATTATAATTATGCATTAAAATTTGTATGTTACATAAATATACAACCAAAATATAAATGTTTATTATGAGATGTAACAAATAATTAAATTTTTTTAATATTCGCTAATATGTTGGAATTTCGAATATTTTTTTATATTCACGATACGAATACCGTCTAATAATTACTTATGAAACTCCTATTTATCTTCCTTCACTTCTATCTTCATACATAATAATTATTAAAAATGTAGTTTTATACGCTCTCAACCCATTTTATCAATAGAGGAGCTAAAGGTGCCGCTCACTGTGCAAATTTTCTTCTGAGGTAAAGAAGAAGACTATGTGGTAGGTTATGACACCGATTCCGAGATCGAGGACGTGAGTCCACTACGTTACCGGAGCAATAAGAACCACTCCACGCTTCTTACTCACCCCCTCAGTAACCCATTAATTAGTGAGAACTTCATCGCAGTCAGAAATCCACCTTAAAGCTCATGGGACAGCGTGGACCCTCACTATGGGCTCAGACCACTCGTCGAGGAGTAACCTGTCTAAACCACCGGTGTGTGTTCACAATGGTGTCAACTCATTTCACCACTACCCTCCCCGAAATTCACTTTCTGAAGTATATTGCTGAAAGGAACACTACTATACTCTGTCGGAGCTACCAAACTCAGATTGCCTCGTTATATACATTCGTGGTACGACTCACTCGCGCAAAAGCCATTATGAAATTCCGCTTTCTGGTTCATCTCCAGGTCGGTTCCTCACACACACATCAATACAGACTCCGCTTAACCAAACGCGACCTATCATTCCCCTTCTCCCATAGCGACCACACACCCAGTCTCAACACAGTCGCTTCGATTTATTCCTCTCACTCAGCCGCCCTTGTCAATATCGCACTATTCAACGAGGGAGACACCCGAGCATCCTTACATACGTTCTTGCTTCTGTTTGATTCTACTCACTATAGCACTACAGCTCCATCTAAAGTGCAGGGTCATGAAGGATCACACTTGAATCTTATTACATGGCTATAGATCTATATTATCTCACCTACTACTCTCAAGACCATAGTTCTTGCACTGACTATTATGCAATCACATCCCACAAGAGGATATTGTTTTACGTTTAGAACGCTAATTAATCCACTCATCTGAGATGAGCTCCTATGTTTAACAAATTTACACTCAGAACTATAATACTCTATACTCACCTATTCTATGACTACGACATTTACACTCTTGCTTACGTAGCCACCTCTACTCAGCTTAATCTTCCACAACTAAATACTAACTCAAGTAGCAAGCGTGAAAAGTTATCCCTCTTACTTCGTCCAACAGGTTCTGATAAAGTATCTATCGTTTTTCGTAGAGGAATGAATATATCGCGCACACAAAGTTTGTTTCTCTATGCTGCTCATAGTCAACATTGCGTAATCATAATTACTCACACAGTTGGTAGTGTTTTCTTCAGATTTTCAGGAATACTTGTGTACAATACTTTGATATCTTTAGACATGTTACCCCTCATCGTAATTACTATTGATGGTCCCCAGTAGAAACCACTATTATTTTTCCTGTCAACACAACGTTTACTTTCCAAGGCCCCCATCCTTTACACACTGCCTGCCGTTTGATGAGTAAAAATCTCTCTACCAATAGAGAGAGCTTACTTCAGAGGGCACCACACAGGATATCTTCAATATAATTAGATATATTTGGGGTTATCATTTATTGGTAGCGTATATATGAACATATATATGTATATCGAGTTTAATTAATATATTTTCCTAACATTATGACCGAAACCTCATTTGTAAATTCATTTCGGCCTAAGGAGGATCTTTATTTATAACATTGCACGACTAATCTTTATGTTCCTTGAGGAAATATATATGAGTGTATGGAAGAGAGTAAATTTTTAAATCATTGATATAATGTTATATAACCAAAAAATAATAAAGAAATATTTATCTAATTAATTATCGTCAATGATACAATTTCATTTAGTCAAATTCCTAATAAATAAACATGAAATAAAATTCTAAAAATGTTCTATTATAATAGTAATATAATTTTCTACACATAACTGAGTATAACATCGGAGGAATACTCTGTAAGAGTTAGAACGATTTGTTTGCAGGACATAAGATAAGTAGACACTCATCTAGGGATTATTATGCATTAGCATAGGATTAGTGCATTTGATTTAATTTACGCGAGTACTTTGTTGTTACTAAGATTTTAACATTTTCCGAACAGAATAAAGTTATTATTGAAAGTTTGTCTACAATTACTAATATTTAAGTGTAGAATTTGAAGTATTAGAATAATGTTAAATATCTGCAATTATATGTATCTTATTATGATATTATCAAATATAATTTATGAATATATTATAGTTTGCAAAAAATGAATATACTAAAGAAATTTAACTATATGATACCTTTAAACAAATTCACCATTTCAATATCTATTTCCTTCCAATAAACAATGAAACTACATCAATTTAAATTTTAAATTGTCATTTCATTATTTACATTATATATATTATTAATAATATTGTAATTTGTATTATATCGTTTAACGTTTTTTATTTTTTTTGGTGCAAATTTTTTTAGTTTAAATCTAGATTTCTATAAATTTTTTGAATATATTGAGAAAATATTTTTATAATATTACTATTATTAATATTAACTTATTATGAATAGATGTTATACATGCTTTCTTATGAATGCATCTGCTATTTTTAGGATAATTTCGTGAAATATTTATTTTGTTTTATTAGAAAATAAATTTATGAGAATTTATGAGAATTATAATTTTTTAGGATAGTATCTATTAGGACTTATATTTATAATGATTTATGGTGGATTCAGGTATTCTTTCAGTTTTTAGGATTTTATTTAGTATTTAGGATATTTTATAGGACAGAAATATTTAGGATTTTATATATACATAAACTGGATATGACAAACTATATTTATTAGACTTATTAAACTTTATGAAACAGTATTATACTATATTAAACTTTTAACATATATCTCACATAGCTATTCTTTAGTTCTTCATATAATAGCTATCTATAACTTTATACATTAAGACAACGCAAAGTCAAACGTAAGATCCATATAGTGGCTAATAATTATTTTATTCTTCTCTATTTATATCCATCTACCTAATACCCCTACTACAAATACATACACATATAAGGATGACAAGATATATTTTATATAAATTTAATTAATCTAAGAATAAATAAATGTATTAATTAAATACTATACTATATTAAATTATAAAGTGTCTGAGTGTAAATATTCAAGATATATACTTCGTAGATACATATGTTGAACGTTATAATATGATAAATAACTACTTAGTAGGTATAAAATGGAGAGAAGCTATTATGAAGATTTATATTATTTTTTTACACTAAAATATTCCAATTTATTATATATATATTAGAGAGAGAGATATAAATATAAATATATATAGAATTATCATGATATTATAGACTTTCAATAGAGTTATTCAATATAAACTTTGATAATTGTATCTTATAGAGAAAGTTTATTTTTATCTTTTTTACACTTTAATTAATCAAATAATTTCAAATTATTAGTTATAGAATTTTCTATATAAATAAAATGAACCGTATTGATTTAATTATAAAAAGAAATTATTAATTAGTTAATTTATATTATTGCAAAAAACAAAAAACAAAATTTGTTTCCCTTATTTGCTATTGAGAGAGAAGAGGAAGTAAACTAGTGTTTCTTTATGCAAGTAATGATATAATTGTAAAATAATTTAACATCTTACATTGAAGTTTTTATAATTTGTTCATGAGTGAGTTAATATTTTTAGAGTGTCATTTAATAGTAATATTGTGTTGACAGGAGGGGAAAGTAAGTAAAAGAGAAGAGACGGAACAGTTTCTCAAGGCGGAGTGCAAACTATTTGCTATATAGGTAATTCATTAAAATTTTTTCCGTCTTTTTATAAGGTTGCTTGGAAAATACAGGTTTATGCTAATGGTTTCAGGAGGAGAAGAGGTATATCACAATAGTATAGAAGGTATTCACTATATGCTTAGAGTTCAACAGAAAGACTTTAGATAAAGTAAAGGTATCACCGTTATGAGGTAAAATGAAGATATATATGTGTTATTCTTCTGCGGGTGCAACTTATAGTAAGATATTTATAGAGGAAGATAATGCGTTACATCTGGTAAGTTACTTATAAAGTAAGATTGTAAGATGTTGACTTACTGTAAGTTAATATTATTGAGGAGCTTCAAATTTACTGATAACCTGAGTTTAGTTTTTTCAAAAAGTCATTTGAGGTAATACGATTATCAATGTTTATGTACAGTATATGAATATTAAGAATTTACCAAAATGTTATATAAATAATATGTTGAAAATATTCAAACTTTATAAATAAAAATACTAGCTTAAATAAGATTTGAATAAGAATAAGGATATAATTATTTTATATTAATCTATTAAATTATTAACATAACTTATTTACTATATGAAGAAGGATAAATATTGTTTAAGTAATCTAAATATATACACATTAACATTTAATAATTTATATATATTTTAAATTTTAGCATATAATTATTAATAATTAATAATTATTTTTTTTTATAACTCCGAACTTTTACAAGTTTACGTATCTATGAGTGAAATAATATGCTAAATTCATTCAGAAAAATACTCTATTGTATATTGAGTATATTTATTATTATCTAATATATACTTATTTATTAAAATATTTTGCATTTATGAATTTACTAATATATAAATAAAACTGTTAGAGAGCAATAACGATTCAACTGAAAACATTAAAAAACTATCTATTTTACTGAGGAGTCCATACTGAAATATGTTATAGATATGGAGCAGTGCATACTATTACTTTATCATTTTTTATATATACCTTATATTATACTCATATTACTATTTTATCCAAAGAATTGTGAGTAGATTAAGTAAGCGCATACAAGCATATTACCGAGAGAGAAATAAGAAAAAAGTCACTAGTAAGGAGAAGGTAATGACATTCGAAAACGAAAAAAAAAAGCCCTATAGCCTAATCCTAAGCTCACCTCTGTACTAGCTATTAATAATTATAGGTGAAAAACTATCGTCAGCAAGACAGAAATAATCCTAACCCATAGAGCCTTCAATGGGACCGCAACGGACCCCTCACTATGGTAAATTAGATCGTAAATGTAAGGGTTCATCCCTTTGGCCCAAGGTGTGACATAAACTATATATTAGCTCCACCACATTTGAACTATTAATACCTCAGCTCACATTCTATCATCCATATATAGATACTTTATATTCTCGCCTATCTGCTCAAACATCATTTATTACGTAACAATATCTCTCTACAATAACCTTTCGCTATTTGAGAACTCAGTATATGCGGCACTTTCTCTTCGGTTCAGCCGGTCGGTTCCCAAACACTCGCCACTATTACATCCGATTAACCGAACCGACTATCATTTCATCCTTTCCACATGACCAAACATCTCAACAATACTTTCATTATCTCTCATTTACCCTTTCTTCACACCATACAACTCTCTATTACGTTCATTCTCATTTTATTAATTTCTTCTCACACCTAGCAAGCCCTAAGATTGTCCATCTGAACACATTTGAACTTTAGATATATACTTCTTTATTCCAGACCATAGTCTCACAATCATACAATAAACAGGTAACACATACCCTCGTGTAAGACTCTGGCGCACTCCAAGACTTAGTCCTTTAATTCACCAACGATTTAATTGCACCAGCAATTGCACCAGCAGTGCATCTTCTAGAATAATGTTGGATATCAGTCGAGATGAAATAACCTATGAATAATCGTAGGCTTTTGCACACTCTCAGCCTGTTGGCAAAAAAACCTTAAGTGTCATGGCTAACGTTCTTGAATTTTTTTTCACCTGGTAAATCCTCTTTTTTAATATCAGAGATAACTTTCTGAAGTGGTATTCCAAAAATCTTAAGGAGACATTCTGCAGAAGTTTTTCAAAAATGAAAAGAAGGTTCATTTATCAAATCGGCCATCAAATGTGTGCCATGGATATATAAATTATCCTAAAGAAATGATTATTTTACATAGGCCCTGCATATATAAACGCTACCCAATGAATAAATTCTCCTCTCTCTCTCTCTCTCTCTCTCTCTCTCTCCTCTCTCTCTCTCTCTCTCTCTCTCTCCTCTCTCTCTCTCTCTGCTCTCTCTCTCTCTCTCTCTCTTCTCTTCTCTCTCTCTAATATATATATAAATATATATATAATATATAATATATATATATATATATATATATATATATATAATATATATATATATATTATATAATTAATAATATGAGTATATATATTATATATATGGTGAAATATAATAATAATTCAGAAAGCACCACACACACATATTATGATATATATATATATTAGTATATAATATATATATATATAATTATAAATATATATATATATATTAATATATATATATTATATATATATATATTATATATATTAATATATATATATATATATATATATATATATAATATATATATTAAATTTACAATCTGAAAGCCTTAATCGATACAAATGATTTCATTTTTTTTTGCTTTTAAGTAAAAAAATATCCACAAAAAAAGAGCAGACGTTTTAAGCTCCGTATCCTTAAAACAAATATTTTTATTTTCACTCCGAACTTCTGAAAACCAAATTTCGTTAGTAAACGAATGTGTGTTAGAGGTACGTTTCGCCTTCGCGGAGAACAATGCCAAAACGCGAACGGTTCGACGTTTAGTAGAATTCGGCGAATTCACGCATGTGTGGGGC
>JABUQX010109377.1:0-2500 GCA_015478945.1 Trachelipus rathkii
AGAGAGATAAGTGAGATTATGATCCGTTGTAAGGTTAATGTTTTTGAAAAAAGTTTTAAAAAAATCGTTTTTAAGACTTTTTTTTCAATAAAGAAAAATTTTAAACCTTTTTAAATATATTTTTTAATTTTAGCTTGCTCTTCCCGCATTAACACGTTTTTTGAAGCAACCAGCCAACCTTTATCAAACATTGTTTTTTTGATCAAATATAGCCTTTTCGGTGAAAAGATTTCCCCTACTGAATAGCCCATATATAAATATGAGTATATATATAAGAATAGTATATATATATCTAGTATATATATATATAACTATATATATCGATATAGTTATTATATATATATATTTATGATATATATAGTAAATAGTATATGTTGTATATAAGGTATATATATATAGTATATCATATAGTATATAATATAGTATATATAGGTAGTAGTATAATCATGGTGATGGGGTCAAAGATTATGGTAAAATTTTTTGGTAAATGATAAAAATCGCAAAATAAAGGTACAAGTTTCCTATAAGGGTAAGACGGTAATGTGCCTTGAAGTTTTCCGTCTGGCTGTCTGTAATGTTTTTTTTACTAAATATTTCGTATCTACGAAACCAAGTAATTTACAATCTAAATTAAAAATGGCGGACGTTAAAGTATTTGAGGAACGAATAACTCATTCGCAATAGGGAGTGTAAAATAAACATATTATTATTGTATGATAGGTTTAATTTTGTACAACACAAAACATACTGTTTCTAAGGCACTTAAAATGCTATCAAAAGACTAAAGATGATGTTGAAAATAACTCCGTTTTTCCAATGCACGCCTCGAGGCTTCTTGCCATCGATGTCGGAGGCCGTTCAATATTCAGGAGTGCTGTTTGATCGTTTCATGTCCGTTCATAATCCTTAATTGTAGGTCTTCAACTGTGTCGATTGGGAGAAGACGTATAGTCTAAGGTCTTTAAATGTCCAAAAAGGTAATAATCCAAAGGATTTAGGTCTGTGACCTTGCTGGCCACGGAACAGGGCCACACCCTATCCATTGATTGAGAAAGGTCTCATTCAGGTGTGTTCATGAACTGCAGCACTAAAGTTTGCAGGAGCCCCACATAAATAAACCACATGTTTTGGCGCAACTGAAGAGTACATCATCAAACAAGGTACGGAGCTCATGTTTCAAAAGTTAAGTAGATTATGCCATTATCCTGGGAGGAAGCTCGAATATAAGTACAGTGATCATGTAAAAGTTCTGCAAATGTTTTACTGAAAACTGATGTTGTTAACGATTCTGTTAATTGGCATGAGGATTCTCTCTGGCCGCAAATGTGTTCGTTATGAATCGTTAACGATAGCTGTTCTTGAAAAGTGAGCCTCGTCGGTAAATAAAACTTTCGTTAAAATTTTTGGGTCAAAATACATTTGTTAAAAACCATTGACAAATAAAAACACGAGGAGCATAGTCAGTGGCAATAGAGTATGCACCTTATGGACGTGGTAGGGTGTAACTGTTGCTCGTTAGTACCAAATACTAGATTGGGTTCGAATAAACGTGTAATGAAATTCTCTGGCGTGCCCTCATTTCAGGAATTGCTCAGAAATTTCATTAAGAACTAATTCTTTTAAATCAACAGTCTTAGTAGATCAAAGTCTGCCTGCATTAGTTGCTCTTTGGACTGCAAAATACCCTGTTTTAGACAGGCGTTGATGAATAGGTGTCAAAAAACCTTGCGCTTGGACAAATCTGGTTGGGGTATTTCTCTTGGTACAAACGTCTTGCTAGCAGAATATTGAAGCGTGCCATCCATGCATTAGACGCATGTCAGCTAGTTCGATATGAATACCGTGGGTAATTACGGATCGAAAAGAGAACATTTCATAACGAAAGAAACCACGTAAGAGGACACACACAGTCATGAAGTTAGCATTGTGAGATGCGTAACAACAACAGACAGTGCATTTGATTGTATTCAGTAATTGGTTGTTTTGAGTCAACAGATGTGCTGCAAAAGTTTATGGGAAATGGAGTAGCTGTTTGTGGAAGAGTTGTTATTATTTAATGGATGTTTCCAATTACTAAAATTTACATTCTCCCTTCTTAATATCATATTTATTAAATGTTATACCATTGTTGATTCTGCGTACAACAATAGGTGGTGCTTTTTGGTTCCTTAACATTTTAAACTAATAACTCATCCGCTTTCATGGAATGTCCCTCAATACTTTAAATGCGCTATTTTTTAATTTATTGTAATTTCATTAATCCTCTTTTTGTCCTCATTAGCACTACACACAACAGTGCTTCATTCCAAATATAGGGTTTGTATCCATACTTGGTTTGAGATCAAAATATTTAGTAAATGAACACACAAGTCAGATCAGCCAACGAAAACTAAGCGACATTACGTATACCTTTATAGGAACTTTTAACCTTTATATTTGCATTTCTTATCAGTTACAGAAAAAGATTTTTACATATCTGAATCACCCGCTCTAAATATAT
>JABUQX010109377.1:7500-10000 GCA_015478945.1 Trachelipus rathkii
CCTTCAGATAACCGAGGATTTCACATTGTCGATTTTTTTATTTTATTTTTTTTTTTACAGAAAAACACCACCACTCACGGGCAAGCCCTATCAGAGGGGGTACTCGATTAACGTCCGAGCAGGACGGTAGCAAAGCCTAAGGAGAGTAATGAATAGCTCGCATTCATCCCACCCGAACCAGTTGCGAACCTGGGACCCTCTCTTGGTTGGACGACGCTCTAACAATTGAGCTAGAGGACACCATTTAAATTAAATAAAATATGAAATACAAAAATATATATTACGTATATAAATATAAATATATATAAATATATATTATATTATATATATATTATATAGATATGCATAATCTTGTATATATATATATATACACATACAGATACATTAGCATACATACACAGTATTAATGTTAAAGACAGTAATACTATAATATATATAATAATACTATATATATATTATAGTATATATATATATATATATATATAATATATATATATATGTTATTTTTATATATTTTATGTGTTATATATAAATATATATATATATATTATATATATATATAATATATATATATATATATATATATTATATATAATATATTATATATATATATATATATAATATATATATTTATATTACTGTATATATATATGTATATATATATATATATTATTATATATTATATATATATATATAATATATATATATATATATATAATATATTATATATATATATATATATATATATATATATATATAATATGTCATACGTACATTAATATTATTATTATTCATGATTATTATTAATATTATACCAGACACTATATTAATACAAAATACACTATATTTTATCATTAATCACTACTATTTACTATATTTCAATATTAATACTTTAATCCTATACATTCATTAATTATTCCCCTGTTATCCCATTGACCACGCCCCTTTTTGACATTTCTTAACATTTTTACCTGTCACGCCTCTTTTTTGTACATTAATCACAGGTATCGCTGTTTAGTATTAATATATATTCTTAAATTATCAACCACTATTCACTTATTTAACATTATCAACAATATCAAAAGTATCACTATTATTATTAATTTGGTTATATGGTATATCACCCACCATTTGCGAAATTATTAATGTGATAAGGGAAGGGAGTTTTCGGCACCTTGCTAACCAGTGGAAGAGAATTTGAAAAAAATTTATTGCGAGTGACTTGATTCCTTAAATATATTAAACTAAACAACTTTCCCACCGATCCCTCCAAAGTAGCAAGCCAAACAAGACATCCTGACATCACTCTCTTCTCCCCATCTCTCATTACCAACACACATTGAAAATACAGAAATTTGATCTCCCATCAACCACGTCCAAAATCCCCATCACATATAAATACAAACTAAAAATGGCAACCCCCCAAAAATTAACTCAACTTTTTACAAACTACAAAAAGCAGACTGCACAGAACATTCACCTTGTACATCTAATCGCCACATTTGTACACGAAGAACCTAGCACTACTACCTCCAAATGGAGGAGGCCCCCCATTTATGAATCACCAAAGTAGCCAAAAGTCCCACTTTCACACTCCTTTATGACACCATTTTGTGGGACGAAGCTTCACAACCCCCATTAACACCTGAAATTTGGATTTTGATTTACCAACATTACTCACATCATTTCTCCACCGCCAAAAAAAAGATATACTCCAGATCTACTGCACAAAGACCTCCTTAAATTGCAAATCTTAATCTCATCTCCACCCATAAAACAGATAAATTCCAGAAACACCATAATTGGACAATATAGGTTACCCTGAAGAAAAAAGAAACAGGGCTAGAACAAACGTTTTCATTAACTCTTAGAAACAAACCCTCTCCCCCCACAACGAAAGATTTATGAGGCCAAAATAATTCCCTCCCTTCCCCCAAGCGGCAGCGCCCTCTCCTTGAGCAACATTATTCAACTACCTTCATCAAAACCTACCCACGAAAATAATAGAAAAATTAATAAGCCCAACTCAAAAAAAACGCAACTATATAGATTATCAACGACACCCTTCATTTCTACACAAGAAATAACTATACTTAATCACAAAAAATTTTCAGTTTCCTGCCCGGAACAACCATTCTCTAAACCTTACACATAAAAATTTAGACCAACCCCACTACTATTATCATTATCATATAACTAACAAATCTGGTCTTTTTAACTAATTCTTCACACTGAAAAAAAAACAATTATTCAAAACCATTTTAAAATCCCATAAAAGATCCCAACCTCCCTTCTTTCATACCGACCATACCCCTCCTTTCCAGACCTTTATACAAACTAATAGAGGAATTCATACTCACAAAATTCCAACCCAATTTCACTCCCCAAATTCACCAACATGATTTCAAAAAATCCCACTCTACCTCAACAGCTCTAACAAGTATCACACAAAACATCTGTAAACGGTTAAAACAAAATACCATATCGACAGATCCAATAT
>JABUQX010109377.1:15000-27695 GCA_015478945.1 Trachelipus rathkii
TACTATGCAAATTATTTGCGCCCAACACTACACCTATTTGTATATATATATATATAATATATATAAAATATATATATATATATATATATATATATATATTATACTATATATATATATATATTATATAATATATATATAATAATATAAATAATATATATATATATATATATATATATATATATATATATATATATATATATATATATATATATATATATATATAATATAATATAATATATATATTATATTATATATATAGATTATATATATATAATATATATATAGTTATATATTATATATAATATATATATATATATTATTATATATATATTGTATATAGTATATATTATATATATGAAATTGTTAGTTTAAGTCACTAACTATATTTAGATTGAAAATGCCTTTATTAAAAATTAAGTAAATTCAGCAAATAAGGTAGTAAGTAATATTCTTCAGTTTGTAAGATTTTACAAGAAGCATTAGCTTTCGACCTAATTCAAGGTCCTCTTTCAGATGCGATGTTAATTAGACTAAATAAATCCAAGAAATGGTCGAAAGCTTATGTTTCTTGTAAAAAATCTTTCAAACTGAAGAATATTACTGTACTTATTTGCTGCATAGTATTCTCTTTAATTATATTTAAAGTTCATTTTCAATATATATATATATATATATATAATATATAATTAATATATATATAATATATTATATATATATATACTATATATATTATATATATATCATATATATTATATATAATATAATATATATAATATTACTTATATATATATACTATATATATATATATGAGTGTGGTGCAGATGTTTTTGCACGGATTCCATCTTTTGCCAACATTCCTAGACTCCCATATCTTTCAAATCAATGTGGCATCTATTAAGCTGAACAGTTCATTCATGGCCTTAAAAAACCATAAAACCACCATACATCCTGTAAAGCTAATTCAACGGCTTTTATAAAGGGCAAGAAAGATTCAAGATTCACTGGTTCCTTAGAGAGTGGATGTGCTTAAAGTCAAAGTGAAAGATCTTTATTTTGAAGATTTTCAGTGTGTTACTATAATAACGGAACGATTTTTGTGATGGAGATTAGTTTTTTTTTTTAAGTTCTGATAACATATCGAAGATTAGAAATAAAGAATCAGAGGGAATTAATAAATCGATAGTTTTGAAAGATGGAGAAATCTGTCTTCTTAGAAGCGGTTTAAATTGAAACTCACTTCATTCTATTTTTAAAGCAAGATTTGAGAAAAAAGAGTTCATTTAACAAATGGTTAGCAGCTGCGGTTATCATTTGGTAAAATTGAAATGCAAAAAAAAGGAGGGAGACAGTTTTTTTTGTGGCAAACTTTGTAAAGGTTCACAGTCAAAAGATGACGATAATTTGAAGCAACGTCCAAATTAAAGAGGTCGGGAAAATCTGAGTTAAATAAAAAACTTATTAGATTTAGACGAAAATGCAGTAAAATTGAAGCGTTCGTTCTTCGTGTCAGAGATTTATGTACTTGAGTGGCACTCTTCATGCACCAATGATTTTTATATGAATTTATTACGCCTGCACGGACAATGTCACCTTTTTATTGCATATACTCGTAGGTATTAGGCAGTAGGTGCGAGCAAGCTTTTCACGCTCATTCTATAACCACCACCCTTTAGGCCTTTGGGGCGAAACGAAAAGACGAGAAATAAAACAAAAAAAAGTGAGAAAATAAAATTCATATTTCAAATTAGAATTTTAAAAAAAAAAAAAAAAAAAAGAAATTAATTTTTGTTACTATGCAAATTATTTGCGCCCAAACACTACACCATACTGTAGTATATATATATATATATTATTAATATATTATATATATAATTATATATATATATATAATATATATACTATATATATAATTATTGATATAATATATATTATATAATATATATTAATATATATATATATATTATATATGAAATTGTTAGTTTAAGTCACTAAACTATATTTAGATATTGCAAATGGCCTTTAGATAAAAATTTAAGTTTTGGGGGGTATATATATCTCCAGGGGGGGCAAAAATAAACGTAAAGTATATTCTTCAGTTTTGTAATATTTTACAAGAAACATTAGCTTATCGAGCTAATCAAGGTCCTCTTTCAGAGCAATGTTAATGAGATAATTAACATCGCATCTGAAGAGGGACCCTTGAATTAGATCGAAAGCTAATGTTTCTTGTAAAAAATCTTACAAACTGAAGAATATTATTTTTACATATTTCGAATTGTTAAGTTTCTTGCAGCATTTCAAATATATATATATATATATATATAATATTATATTATATATATATATATAGTACTTATATATATTATATATATATATATATTATATATTATATAGTATATATATATATTATATATATATATTTATAATAATTTATTATAAAATATATATATATATATATATATATATATATATATGTGATATATAAGTATATATTAATATTATATATATATATACTATAATTATATATATATATATATAATATATATATATATATATATATCATATATATATAATTATAGTATATATGATATTGCATAGTTTTGCACGGGTATTCCATCTTTTGCCTATATCATCCTAATCTACCCATACTTTTAAATTCAATGGATCTATTTCTCTGAACAGTTCTGTTTTCCATGAATAGAAAACCATAAAACACATTATCCGTAAAGTTTAATCCTACTTTTATTAAATATAGAATACATAGGAAAGATTCAAAGATTTCAGCGTGTATCCTTTAGAGAGTGAGTGGCTAAAGTTATAAGTTAAAGAAGATCTTTGATTTTGAAGATTGGAGATTTTCCAGTTGTAACTATAATAACGGAAAACATTTTTGTGATTGGAGATTAGATTTTTTTTTTTTTAAGTTTCTGATACATATGAAAGATTTAGAAATAATGAGAAAGAATTCAGAGGGAATTAAATTTGAGTTAGTTTGAAAGATGGAGAACATCTGTTCTTCTAGAAGTGTTAGATATATATAACTCACTTCATTATGGAAGCAAGATGTTGAGAAAAAGAGTTCATCAATATATTAAGATGGTTAGCAGCTGTTAGCATTTAAATGAAATAATAACAAAGAGGGAGGACAGCTTATTTTTAGGCAACTTTGCAAAGTTCACAGTCAAAAGATGACGATAATTTTGAAGCAACGTCCAATAAAGGAGGTCGGGGAAATCGAGTTAAATTAAAAGACTTATTTAGATTTAGACGAACATGCAGTAAAATGAAGCTTCCGTCTTCGTGTCAGAGGATTTATTTACTTTGAGTGGGCACCTCTGCCACCAATGATTTTTATATGAACCTTATTACGCTGCAGCGGACCAATTGTCACACTTTTTTTTCATACTATTCTGAGTATAGGCTATATTCGAGCGAGCTTTCAGCTCATTCTTACCACCCTTGCAGTACCACGCAGATAAAGAAGAAGGGATTATATTATAGCAACATTATCATGACTTCTGCGTGGAGCATCAAAACACCAGAGTAGGTTTGTTATGGTGTCATCTGCTTCATTACGCTACATATAACTTTTCCTCCATCTTTTATTTCATTATGCTGAAAATAACTTTCTTCCATTTATGAAGAAAAAGTAAAGGCTCTGGTTGTACTCAATAAGGACTCTTTTCTTGCGAAACTGAGATGCGTGGATGTCTTTCGACTTGTTTTGTTGGGTTAAATTTTGAAACATACTTGAGCAGTTGTAGTTAAATTGGGCAAACTTGTATCAGAGATAGCCGAAGGTGGTTTTGCTTTAAAAATCTCATTAAAAGAGGCCACCAAACTCTTCAAAACGATTGTACACAAACAAGAAGTATTTCTTTTTGTATTCCACCCTCCTTTAATCTTCAGAGCTCACGGGCGGTCCACACACACACACACACACACAACACACACACACACACACACAACACCACACAACACACACACACACACACATATATATAATATATATTATATATACTAACTCGCACTCACTCTCCGACCCTATTTTACTTTTATAGTATCAACTATATTAAATCACTATTTATCACTTTTCCTATAACTTGATTTTAAATATGATACCAGCTTTGAAATTTACATCACAAACCTCTTCACTAAATATATTACCCTGTTTTTAACCGAAACCTCTATTGAATTAATCATGTAAACTCACCTATATTAACACTACTAATATATATAATAGTCAGTCTTACCCTGAACTTAATCCCCAACTCCTCAAAAAAATAAGTTCTTGATTCTCTATCTAGAAATATATGTGACCAACAAAAATGGCTATTGGATGAATATACTATAAATATCACTTGAGATACAAAGAGAAATATGTACTAGGCAGCTGATCTCTAGGCAGAATATCATGCCGGACATCGGCCGTCTGCCTGCGTGAGCGTCCTATAACTTTACGAAATGTATCAAAATATGTGCGTATATACATGCTGTTTCTCAACTCGTCAATCCTTTCTGGGTAATTCTACAAAAATTTGCCCGCTCCTTTTCCCATTTCGGCGAAGGTACTTTTAAAGAAGCTCTGCCTAGCATTTATACTGACATATCATATAATTCGATGTATTGATTTCACTCTTTGCGAAATATCATCTCATCCTCTCGGCAAAGTCCACTAGCTACTTCATTATTTATTATTTTTAGTTATTAATATATTTTATAATCACCTAAATATCATTCCAACATTCCAAGCTATTACTCTTAACTCTGATCTCATAGATGAATAACCAAGTCAGTTTATACCCTCCCATTACCTAGGTATATAATATGATTTTATAGTTACGCATATATCTATTATCAGTGGTTCAACACCTTCTGGTCACCATCATACCTTCCTTACCTCTCTCTCTTTGTGTATGTTATTTCCTGATGTTCTATTCCCTCCAAAAATTTATATCACTTATAAACTCTCTCTATATAACTATTTTATACCTTTTCATAGAGCCTATACATATATTTGCGTCAATCTTTAAGAATCTACATTTATCCACCAAGAAATACCCACCTCATTAAAATCCTATTCTTTAAATTTTTAATTTCATTTTACCTTATTACTAGCCTTATCTGATATTAATACTATTGTTTTTCCTTAAGTTATTCTACTCTCAGATAATATATATTTTTCTATTAAACCTCAGAACCCTCATTCCCCCTCGGTTACCAAACACACTTAAATTAATATCTTCAAGAATACGTTTTCTCTCGCGTCACTATTATTCTAGATCCTCATACTTGATCCTTCTAATGATCATCCGGCTTTTTTAATACATTTCTTTTCACTCAATATACACCATCACTTGGTGGTTCTCATTTAAACTCTTTCTTCAAATTGGCTCATTTATTTTCATTACTAAAATAATATCCTTCCTACATTTTGCTTCTTAGATCCTACAGTTGTTCATCTTTACACGTGTTCTTGTTTGTACTATAATGTCTGTACATAAGCCCAAACTGGCTCCAATTAAATAATATTTTATAGTATATGTTAAGCACTATAATGGATGTATCTTTTATCCAACATAAATCTTCCTTCTTCATTGTTGTTTCCGAGTATGAAGTATTACCTCTATCACGCTCATAATACAAACCTCTATTACCTACCTTTCGCTTGTTCAGACTTCAATTATATTATAGAGATTCTATATATTCCCCGCTGAATTACAATTGATAGATAAAATCTTGAATCTCATCTATTGGTAAACAACTCTCAAACCCTCTCTTTAAAACTCTATCCGTATCGTCTACACTCTTGTATTATTCTTTACTTTACTTATAGTAACTCTTCTTCTTTCTCCTACTATCTTTACCTTATCTTATTTTGTCTTTCTTTCTCTCTCTTACTCCCTATTTCCTTATTATCTCACCCCCTTATTTTTATGTTACGTAATCATTATGTAAACTTCATATATATGGGAATATATATATAATTGTGACTGAACTTATTATAATGCATATAAATTGATAGTTTTACGTATATATGTTATCGCTATTAGGTAGTAGGTAATGTGTGATATATATTATATATAATGGGGTGGTGTGTGATAAGTATGTATAATAATAGTTAATACATTCTCTGGCTGTAACACAAACAGTTGCTATCGTCACTCACTTTCAAACCTAAGTATATACTCATAATATGAGACATATGACTCTCTATTGTGAAGTACCTCTCTTCCTGCTGGGGTTCAGAATTATTCTTCTGTTTCTCCTTCATTACACTGGTCACTGCATGCATAATCCGAGCACAGGGTGATGCAAGTTATTGACGGTTTGTATCCGATCTCGACTCTCTAGTGCTGATATATTCTAGAGAGAAAGTCACGATCTATACTTGAGATTTCATTAGTCTTTAAAATAAGATATCGTTCTTTTCTCTATAATAGTATAGACATGTCATTAAATTTGTATTTACACTGTAATTTATGTACTATTCTATATGTTCACACCTACATCCCGTGGCTCACACTTGTGTTGGTAGCGTGTTACGTAGTGTTAATCATTAATCAGGTGGTTCTCAGCATATCTCTAGTGATTTAGCGTCACTAATTTTCGTGCTCCTTATATATTCTCATATTTTACATAAGGCTCTAAATAGGACTTACATTTGGTCAATGTAGGGTGATCTCATCAACTTGCTCTCATATTAGGTATTCAACAGCGAGGTCTCAGGGTTTTTCTTACAAATAATGCTATTTGCTCAACTGTTAAGTGATCTAATATTTTAGTAGAATTTTTTGATATGTAATATATATATTATATATTACGTCTCAGTAATACGCTCAGAAGTTCTGTCAGGACTCACTCACAATGTTTCGAAGCGTTAGATAGTTAAGACTCAATACGTATAGTGAAAGTGATATATACTTAGGATGGGTTGATTGTGCTGTGCAGCTTAGAGTTTAAGTTGTCATTCTATTGTGTACTTGGCGCTCTGAGTCTGAATAATATGACGCAGATTCTCGGACAGGAACAAGTCACGATGATATAAACTTATTCTCATGAGACTCGTGTGTTAGCTATGTACAATGATCGATTAGATATCTAACTTACACTCTTTTTTTAGTAGTTATATCATAACTAATTTGTTAGCAGCATGATTTGTATGTTACGAATGCATTACTTAGTAATAATATCTATAATAATTTTTCTTCTCTATCTCGCTGAGTAAAGTATAATCTATAGCAGTGGCTTGTTGTCGATATTAGGATTATATTTAGTTGTCTCAATTAATTACTATATGCTGTCTCAAATATTGAGTGTTAGTATTATATCTCCTTGTAATTATACGCCAGATTAAAATAATATACAAAAGCCGTGTTATAGATCATATCTATTAACCTCAGATTTTATCAACCCAAATAAATAATTATTCATTATACAATGAGTACTTTAGTATCGGTGCACATCGCTAATTTGCATTAAAACTTATATGCTAACTTATACACGTAACTTATAAGATACTCTAGGTATTATTGAATAAGATATATTTGTTATATAATATATGCTCAGTTGTCATCAGATTAAGATTGAGCAATCTCTTGGCTAGTTGCTTATAGTTTTCCTAATATATAACATTGACGCTCATGTTAAGCCCCGTCTAAGGGTACTACTATTCCTACTACTAAAACATTTGCTCGCATAGTATCCTTCTGAATCTACAACTATATATTGCATTTGCATACAGACTATTAGATCTATGTAATCTTTCAAGTAATTCAAACCATATTATCGAGCATGATAGAGCCAAATGCAAATTAATTCGGTCAGTTTTATCCCTCAGACGAAAGGCTATTTTACCCCTTTTATAGTGCAGCTTCTACTGTGAAGTCGATGGCCTGGTAATTATTATATAGGTAGCTTATCTATATATGGATCTTCTATTTTTTTATGTATTTAGCAAGAAAGTAGGAACGTGTGATTGAAAACTCCCTTCCGTATGTTATTTACTCTATACTGATATAGTGTTTTTAGTTTGATTAAATGGCCGGCCGAGTTATATTAGTAGATATTATTGATCACCCTTTCTATATATATATTTCTATAATATATCATTTTCTACTCTATATTTTTCCATTCTCATTTCCATTATATAGCGCGATCGCTCTCACGTTTGAGACTGAAGTCAAGTCGCTCTTTTATCTATACGAACGAGTGACTCTCAAATTTACTGAGCGAGTCAATCAATACTCGGGTCAGTCAAAATCAATATTCGTCTCCTCCATAGACATATTGTAAGAGTTAATTGTTAAAAAGTCACCTTCGAGACAGGTATAACTAGTTTAGATTGCGGCATGGTGGATCATTTATTAGTTGTCACTTAAGATTTACTAGATATCATAAGTTTTTATCTAGATGATTTATACTATGGAAATGCATCTACGTTTTTAAGGAATAATACCTCAATATTTCTTTATATTGAATTTTAACTACCTACAATATCAGAAGGTTTCAATATAAATGACTTCTATACTAGTATTTGTTATAAAAGATCATATGCTGAGAGTCTCTTTCTATTATCGAAATGCTCTTAGAATTCCTAGCGATATATTTAGTTAATACTAAGCTGTGCATTGATTTTAGTTATTTTATGACTATTTACTTATCAATCATCTATTAACTATATGATAAATTGAATCTACCTCTAATATACACTACTCTGATTCTCAACTCTTGGCTGAATTACATAGACGTCTTCATGTAATAATCTATAATATTTTTGGTTTTACTTCTACTATATAAACAATATATCTTTTTAAATCCCATTCTAGCACATTATCATCTGTAGAATAGGCGCAAATCATCTCGGAATTATAACGATGTATTTTATATGTTTGATTTATTTTAATACTACTTCTGGTTATTTGTGTCAATAAAGCTGATGCACGACACTATAGATATCGTCGTTTCTCAATAGAGTGCGCATATTACGAAGACAGATTGCATAGTTATATGAGTAGTACTCAGTTCTTGATGGCGACGTGCATACCTCACCGAATTTTGCGTCTCATATAAGAGATTAATATTGAGGGAAAGGGTATTGGTCTTAGTGAATTGATAAATTTATTAATCCGTATATTATGTATGTTTCATTATTGCTCAAGATTCATTATTTGTATCAATAACAATTTTTCCAGTAAATTTCAAGTCTCTTAGCCGATGTATATAATTAGAGGTGGGGGTACGCCCTCAGAGGTAGTGGACGTAAATATATTGTCGCTTACGCCTACTTGTTTGGGCGTTGATCATGAGCGTGAAGCAATAGATTAGGACCTAAATAGAGGAGGATTGGAACCAGTAGATAGGACTACCTGGCTACGATCCGCTATATAGCTAGAACGTAATTATTGTGTTATTATTAATTTATTATAGATCGTTAAATAATTGATATCCCGTTAATGGTGAATCAATTTTATGAGCCATCCTATCAGCGTTTGCCTGCATGCATATATCATATGGTGATTCATAGTGACATTCTAGGTATACAGTCTTCGGTTCCGACTCCTATAGGTTTCTCGAACTCCGTTCGGTCCGTTCCGTTCAACTACTGTATTGTAGGAGTTGGTCATCTCGGTTGCACCTCAAGTGTGCCTGGAATATAGTCGGAGCAAATCTCCGCTTGATGAAAGCTGTAATACTCGATAGACACATTCTTAACAAATTCCTATTTTATATACACAATGGATTGGTCAGCGTGAATCTCATTGATTTCTTGTGTGTTATTGAAGTTAAGACCTGTCGCTCCTATTGATCTCGTATAATCTCTATAATAATGCCTGACTAGGCCACAGATAGAAAACTTACTGAGTGTAAACTGTGATCTCTCACGCGAACCTCACTCACTCTAAAGGATTTTAGGAATGAAAATCATCCTTACTCAGCTACGAGTCACTGACTCGAACTATTATACGCAACAGAGTTCGTATCCATTACATAAGTACGGACATGTGAGGTGAGAGTAATGCCAAGATTAGGAAGAAGAATAAAGAAGGAAAGACATGTAGATAAGAAAATCTGACTCTATGAATGGCAAACAATTCTAAGCTAGGAGTTGACAGTGCACTCAGGCAATGCTGAGCTCACAGGAGGTGCTCGTGGTGACTAGTATGTCTCTCATATGTAAAAAATCATTATGTAGTTATGTAATTCGATACAATACTTGACGAAGTTTACTTGTCACGATATTAGTGATTTATGATCTCAATTGGCCTAAATTGAGGTCTGTATATGATTATCATGTATATCATACAAGAGATTTCGAAAGCATCTAGAAATAAATTAAAGAATACATGAATAGATATAATAAATAAATCTAATTAAAATATGGAAATTTTTATACTATCTACTTGATTGTCTGTATCGATCTGATTGACTGGAAATACTTATCCACCAACTTTACTTTTTTACATACCCTAAATGACAGTTAAATCTAGATAAATCAAACCACCATTTCAACCCCATCCAGCCATCCCTCCTATCCAGTTGTGATCTATTGATCTATATTGATCTATTGATTCATGTCTAATAAAATATTTACTAATAATTTCATTGTTATTACTAATTCCCTATAAAAGCTAGAGTAAATC
This sequence comes from Trachelipus rathkii, assembly GCA_015478945.1. NCBI lineage: Eukaryota > Metazoa > Arthropoda > Malacostraca > Isopoda > Trachelipodidae > Trachelipus > Trachelipus rathkii. The sequence goes on from JABUQX010109377.1 coordinate 25,644, forward strand.
AGTTAAACAAACCACCCACTCCACCCTCCTACCCTTCTGTCCAGTATAGTGATCATATATTGTATCTATTGATCTATGATTCAAGTCAATAATTTTTACTAAAATTATGGTAACGGTTGACACACCCTAATAAGCAGTAATCTAGTAAATCAAAACACCATAGCAGCCACCATCACCGTACAAACCCTCCTTTCTATACTTCTTGATCGCATTATATTATGTGAGCTTATATTGAATGATATGATTCATAGTCTCATATTATCACTGATATAGCAACTCATCCATGTGGTTAAGACCGTTAACATCCTTCTCGACTGATACATAAAATTCAAGTTCTTTGTATCATACATAATAGATCTCAACTACAAGAAGTCATATATCTTGTATTCACAGAGATGAACTAAAGTTAAAATTACACATTAATAAATTCTATATGTGTAAAGCACTCATCGTGATCTACTAAAAAATGTTTTATATACACTCTATATGAGCAGACTTTACCAACATTCTCTATCAACAGGAAAAACGGTTATATGAGATGCTTATACAGGGAAATTTCTAGATCTTCACACTTAATAATCAACTATTACTCAGCATAGACCTCAGCATGACGTGCGTAACATCTCTCAAAAACGAGTAACTTATCTCACTACCTTGATAGATACAATACGTATGTCGTCTTATCATAACATAGTATAATTTATACTTATGGAAACATCGGAGTGAGATAGTTGTGGAGAAGAAACTTGATAACCGTAAATACACTTGTATGATTTAAGTTATCATATACATTGTTACATGCTTGAAATAGTATTGTTTTCCGAAGGACAAGAAGGCTCCGGACTTAATTAGTATCCCTTTTTTCCTCTATATCTATATTTCGAATAAAGCACCTTCATGCCAGTTGTCTCAGAACTATAGTTATATATAATGTATAATAGATCAAACTCATGGACATTCATCTATTTAAGCAAGAAATAAACTGCTTAACATTACAAAGATCCACACTTAACACCAGTATAATAAAAGTAACTAACAAGACTCACAGAAAAACATTAAAATCCGTCACACTTTATCAAACATATATCCAACATGGCAATGTTAATTTTACCTTAACATAGTATATTTAACAAAATAAAAAATTTAGGCATAACCTCACATACTACTAATTATCATAATAACCTTAACGGTAATATAATGACAAACAAAATAAAAGTTTTACCGTTACTGTAAAGCTATTAAAAACTTAATGAACAATAATATATACGTACTTAACACATCAACTTAACCAGTAACGAATATAACATCATATCCATTAACATAATTTAGTCAATAATATCATCAATATACGAGGGAAGTAAAACAAAGTTTTCATTTTATAAATATTAATTTTCATGAAAAAGCTTAATATAAAACATAAAAAAAATATAAATACATAAAAAACATGTTTATTTTAAATATATTTATTCATCTAATCAGAGAACATAGGATTCAAGTTGGTTAAGGTTCTATATATATCTCTCTAAAGATATATTTCTAACTATTCTTGATTTTAAAAGGATGTAAATATAAATGCCTTCAGCAACACCAAACCATTTATACCGTATATAGATATATATATATATGAACGATTCAGCTAGCACTCATATTTCTCATGACATATATGAAGGCAGCAGGTTATGTTTTAGACTCCGTCACGATGGAACTATTCCAAGCTGATAGTTTGGATTATTTGAACGTTCACTACTCTAACATTATGCAATAAGTATGATTATAGCATAGTTACTTATAACATAGAGAATGAAATCCTATGCTTCAGTTTCGGTGGGATGGCCTAAATACTCATATTCAAAATCTATTAGAGCTATAGATAACCACCTGAACACTCAACATCAATGGCTAAAAATGAGTTAATGACTATATAAATTAGTACTTCACTTTCAAGATAATGACATCCGTTAATTCAATAAGATGATAACTAAGAATAGATAAATATATTTATGAGAATAATATAATGTACATCTCTATCTACTCTTCTCTTCTCTCTCTCTC
>JABUQX010109378.1:0-2500 GCA_015478945.1 Trachelipus rathkii
AATAATAAATAATAATTGAATAATAATAATATGATAATAATAATAATAATAATAATAAGAATAATGATATAATAATAATAATAATAATAATGAATAAATAATAATCAATAATAATAATAATAATAATAATAATATATAATAATATAATAATATAATAATATAATTAATAATAAATAATAATACATAATAATAAAATAAACATCAGCCTAAAGTACCATAATTCGTAGTTCATATATACAACAACATGATATTGCCATGGTATGTGCTATGTAGAGGCTTATGCAAATAACTTTTTAACAACATTACCAAAACGTAAGCTGCTGACACATTCCTTACATACAAAATAGTAAGATATGTGAATTACCTATATCCTAGGTTTAATATATATATATAATATAAATATATATATAAATATATATAATACATATATATTATATAATATTAGAACATATATATATATATATATACAATAATATAATATATATAAGTATATCCGTATGATATATATATATATATATATATTATATAATATAATATGATATATATATATATTAATAATATTAGTATATATATATATAATATATAATATATATATATTATTATATATATATATTATTATATATATATATAACTAAACTATATATAACTTTAACCAGAAGGAAAAGGCCATACAAAGTTGCCAAAGGTACTTTCGTGTATATTTTGCTGTGATTGAGGTGGTGGTAGGGTGATGGATGATGAAATTTTGTGAGAGAATGTGAATGAGCTGAGAAGTAAGGGGTGAAACGTCGGGTATTTTTCATTGTCTACAAACACATAAAATTTTTGCAGATCAAAGGAGATTGGAGCGACTAAGATGTTGCTCGGGAAGTACAGAATTGAGAAGCAACTGAGTGAATCGTGGACAATCATAAAGGACTGGAAATAAAGAACTGCAAGATGAATTTTTAAGTGATGTGCCAAGTTGCTGAAAAACAGAACCTGTAATAGATTTAAAGGTGAATGTTGCATGTTTTAAGGTATTTGTGTATTGAGGTATTTTGAAGTTGTGAAAAGACCGACAAGCTTGCATAAGAGAATCATAGATCCAGGTCGTCTAAGAAAATAATTGTGATATTGTAGATGCAATATGCTTTTAGGAAATAAGTTGGCTCGCTGTGTCAATAGATTACGATGCTCTGGAGATTGGGTGTTAAGGCAAGGAAAGAGGAGGATTAAATGTCGAGGAGAAGAGGTTTGATTTCATGTGCAACTATCAAAAGTATTGCAACAATTTGTTGAGGCGTTGATAAATGTGCGTTAGAATGCTGATATTTGCTAAACGAAGTGAAAAAAATTATAAGGTATTATACTATGTATGTCACAAGAGAGAGAGAAGAGACGAAAGAGACAAGAGAAGAGAGAGAGAGAGAGAGAGAGAGAGAGAGAAGAGAGAGAGAGAGAGGAGAGAGAAGAGACGAAAAGTAACGGTTTTTAAATAGATAATCGATTTTATCTGCATCACATAAAATGAAATTTTGTGATTACTAATAAATTAATGAATAAAATATTATATGAATTATATAAGTATATATATATATATAAAATATATATATATAATATATAATATACTATATATATATATATATATATATATATCTATATAGATATATATATATATATATATATATCATGTATTATAGTATGAATATATATATATAAAGAATGTTAAAATAACTTTTGCACTAAATTTGAGAGACGGTCGTTGAAATATTTAAAGAACAAACTTGTAGTTTGCAAGGATACAAAAATCAAAAATCTAAAAAAAAATTAAAAAAGAATACATGTTCTATTAAGTGTTCTATCACGATTTTTTTTAGGAGCCAATATGGCCGCGCCGTCAACACCCCCGTCTTCCCACCCTCCCCGCACCACACCACACAAACCAGATTGTGTTCAATTAAAAAGAATAAAAAATTGTCGCCATAACGCGTAGATAACGAGAAAGTGATACAGATGTCCTATCTAAAAAAATTTCGAGTTCGCAACGATGAATAAACAAGTCACAGATACTTCTTAATAAAGAGATAGCCTCTATTAATATATATATAACTATATAAATATATATATATATAATATATATAAATATATATAATATAAATATATATATAATAAATAATAAATATATAATAATATAAATTATATAAAATTATATATTATATAATATATATATACAGTGATGGGCACGGTACATGAAAAATGCTTAGCTAACGGTACATCCGAACTTGTAAATTCTCTTGGGCGATACCGATACTCGGTACTTTGAAAAACCGTTTGGGCGATACCGGTACTCGGTATTGTATCCCGATACATCCGATACATCGGTACATTTGAAGACATAAACAAAAAATGATAAGTAGTTTTTGAGACAATAGTATACAACGAAATACATTCTATTGTCTTATATAGTTTTATGTCGATCGTGCTCTTTCATCTGTAACTTTCAAATTGATATAAAAAT
>JABUQX010109378.1:7500-15271 GCA_015478945.1 Trachelipus rathkii
TTCTTAAGAAAAAGGTGTAGAAGAATAATATAGTATATATATAATAAAAAAATTGTTATTAAACTCTAGTAAATATAAAATATATGATATATTTAATATTATATATATATATATTATATATATATATTTATACATATATCAATATAATACTCATATTATATATATAGTATTATACTAATATTATAAGTATATATCGCGCAATGCTTTTAGAAATTCGCATCGAACTTTCGCAATTCGCAAGATATAAAAATACAATTATTTGCATCCCCACACGGAAACTCGGAATGCGATTAGAAAATATTCCTGATGGAACTTGCTTGTAGAAATTAACAACTTTTTTGATAAATTGACTAGAATGGGTTGAAAAATACTGCCTCAAGGACGTGATAATAATTTAAGTCACAATGGAAGTCAAGCAATATTCTTGTGAGTATAACGCTCGAAATCAACTGTTGAAGCAATTGGGCAATGGCATCCCCATCCAGTATGGTTTGGGATTACTTAAATATTGCTTCCCATGACATCTCAAAGGGACACAATTTGCAATCGTAATCGTTCTCGGAAAGGAAGAACGTCATCTGTGTTAAGAAACTATCTAAACAGTAAACAAAAGGAAGATGTAGAAAAGAAAATTAGTTAAAGAGGAAAGGATCTCCATTAAAAGCTTTAAGAAAGAAGCAGACTACTCTTAAACCTTATATAGAAATACCAAGATATGGGAAGCTAAAACGAAAAATCACAAAGGGTGGTTATAGAGAATGCTCCCTTGTGCCACTCCTCTGTCATTTGAACATTACAAGATTTAGGTTTCACCTCTCACCCTCCGTCTTTACTTATTCCTGAATCTTTATACATTAAGAAACACAAGCTTATACTAAACAATAACATAACTTCAACACAATTATATATCACTTAATTTTTTTCCCCTAACCAAATATTTTCCACCAACCAACTAATCCTTTTTTGCTTAGTTAGCTTCTAGTCTCCTGACCAGCTCAGACTAAGGTAATATGTGTATTATTCTTAATTTTAATTTCCTCTTATCATTATCATTATCATTATCATTATCATTATCATTATCAGTATTAGTATTAGTATTAGTATTAGTATTAGTATTAGTATTAGTATTAGTATTAGTATTAGTATTAGTATTAGTATTAGTATTAGTATTAGGTTATTAGTATAGTATTAGTATTAGTATTTATTAGTATTAGTATTAGTATTAGTATTAGTATTAGTATTAGTATTAGTATTATTGGAACTTTATTTTTGTTATTTAATTATTATAGTGTATTGACTAATTGTAGTGATCTTTATTATTATTATTATTATTATTATTATTATTATTATTATTATTATTATTATTATTATTATTTATTATTATTATTTATTATTATTATTATTAGTATTATTATTTATTATTATTTTTATTATTATTATTAGTAGTAGTAGTAGTATTTTTGTTATTTTTGGTTCGTCCATGTAACTATATTGTATAGAATATTTAATGCCCCGTGATATATATAATAGTAATATATATTATATATATATATATATATATATATTATTAATATATATATATATATATAAATATATATATATATATATTATATAATTAAGGGAAATGTGCCGAATGTGAAAAAGCCGAATATACCGAATACGGCGAATATTCGGCTAAAAGTAAATTCGGGCCGAAATACGCGAATATTCGGCCGAATAATCACTCCGCTATTCGGCCGAATAGTTTTTTCAAAGTTCGGTCATCCATTTAGGGAAAAATAAGAAAACTTACACTGGCCAACAAAAAAGGAGGTGAAATTTTTCTTGGATGGACCTTTGTAGCAGATAATATAGTAATTAGGAGGTGCTGATTCCATATATAATATATTTTCGGATTTGCTGTATCACATCCCGTTTTCCTGCATTCATGGATCCCTATTTTTGCATATTCCCTAGGAATGAGCAAAATTTATGTGCGCACTACTAGGCTGTATAGACGTTACCCTTCCGCAATATCTACAGTAGCAGCAGATTTGACTGAGGTCGATATTTTGGAAAGCATGTGGTAGACTGTAGCTACGTCTACAATGTAATGGATGCCAATGGACCTGGATGATTGTCTATCATCCATCTGAAATTACAAATCGGATGTCCCGTTCTTGTTCCCACCAGGGCGTAACTGAACATCTTCTTATGAGTAGTTGTATTGCCGAGGTTGTCCTGAGCTGTGTTGGCTTCGAGGGTGCATGAAAAATGACTACTGGAACATGGCACAAGAGTTAACATTTTATCGTACCAGAGAAGCAGAGCTGCGGAGGCTCATCCAGTCAGATGGTAACCTTGTGTATGGCAGTGAAGTTGCAGGCCTACTACTCGCTATGGGGACTCCCAGCATACGATGCAGGTGAGTGGCACTGTTTATTGACACTTCCAAGAGCAGTTTAAAGTGTGTGTTGTTACACAACGGCAACAGGTATGCTTCGGTTCCAGTAGGGTACTCGGTACCGATGAGAGAGGAGTATGCAAAAATCAAGATAGTTTGGAGAGGCTACAATATCAGGTACATGAATGGTAAATATGCGTCGACCTCAAAATGGTAAACATGTTTGCTTCGCTCAGCAAGCAGGGTTTCACCAAATATCCCTCGTTTCTGCTGCTAATTGGGACAGCTTGGCTGCAAAGGATGCCACTGGATTTAAAAGAGAATGCCACCGGGGAACTTGACGCCCGTGACAGGAACATCGTACGTGAAACCACTTGTAGAGAGAGAAAACAATCATCTACGCTGCGCGCTAACACATAAAACTTGGTTTTGAATTGAAAGACAATTTTGTGAAGGCCTGCGAACGCATGATGGTGAATGCTTCCGCCTTATTATTAATGGCTTTCCAAAACCGTTTTGTCCCCCTTGGTTTTTTTTTTTCTGGGGGAGTTGGAAACCGAAAGGGAAAAAAAAAAGGGAAAAAAAAAAAAGGCCCCCCCTTTGATATTTGGTGGCCCACAAATACGGTCACTCCTCCGTGATGCTGCTTTGCTACAACAATGACTGTTTTAGAGGCAAAGAGCGTGGATGCTTTTTCACAGATGCAGCACATAATTTTCCTGGGAACTAGGAAAGCCCGAGAACGCACTAAAGTTGTACAGGAACAGGGGGGGCTGCTAGAGCAGTTTTTTCATTCTCATGAGGATGTAGAATGAGTATCAAAGGTTGCACTACTTCATCATTCTCAACTTAAGAAAATTCCGGATAACCCTAGGCGATGTTTATGTGGGATGAAGTAGGTGAATCGCTTCCAGTCAAAATCTAAAGTCCTGGGAAAGGACGTTACAATGGGCAGGGCAAGTGGATATAAATATGATGGCCCAACTATTGTGGAGCTTGATGCGGGATATTCCAGACGCTATGACAGTAGATCGTCTATGAAGAGAAAGTTACTACCATCGTAGGTATGGTTACATTAACTAAACCCATTCCTTCTATTAAATTCATTGTTGTCCAATTACACTTTATTCACAATAGTTGTATATATGTTTAATAATATATATATATAAAAGACATGTATCAAATCATTGCGATTTGTTTCCTCTCCTTCATATATCCAATACTATATATATAATATATATTTAATATATATATATTATAATAGTATAATATATATAATATATATTATATAAAAAATATTATATATATATATATATATTTATATAGTATATATATATATATATATATATCCAATAATTGTGAATAGACCCTCTTGAAAAAGGTAAAAATCTTAAAATTTTACAAATCTGTGTTTCACACAATACCTCACAAATGCGATGTGATAATGCAAAAACCGATTACATTTTTGAAATCGGACCCACATCAATAATCAATTGCGAAAACCCGTCCAAGAAATTTCATGTTTACTAGCGTTATATACAAAGTAATAAACAAAAAGTAAATAACTATTTCTTACCTATAGCAACATTCACATATTTAAAAATAATTAAATGAAAAATTGAAAAGTTTTGGTAGTTAAAGATATTAAACTAAACTTCAATTGATAAGCTCTAAGGTTAAATGACAGAACATTAGCAGTTTCTCCATTTTCCAGGGGAAAAAAAAATAAAAATCTATTTTTCCCCTTGGGTTGGGGGTCTTGTGGCTTCATAAATATTTCTCCTGTTCTAAATATTCCTTCACTTTCGACTGATGATGAACGGTGGAGAATGAAGGTAATTTTATTGCTAGTTTTTTTCAAATTCATAAAACTATTTCCAGTGTTTTTCCACCAATTGAAGGGAATATCATTGTCTTCAACTGGTCAAAAGTAGGCCAACTTATTATATATTTGTTTATTTCTTGATGTAATTCCGTATGTAGCCTTTTACTTTATGTACAATAATCACATCGTCAGAAGAATGGGACTTTCTTTTTTCACTCTCACTTTCTTTTCTGTATGACGATTTTGATGCCACAATTTCTTTAAAACAATTCATTAAAGAAGTGAAAATGGAACCTTCAGCTTCACTTTCCCCACTACGTGAATTATCGTCAGCAGAAGAGTCAGGAGCTAAATTTTCATGCATTTCTTTCCATGCCTCAACGACCATATTTTTTACGGATTCATCTGATTCATGTTGAAAAATTAGCTTGAATTGCAGATCTAAGAAAGTAGCTACACACAAAGATTTATCCCATAGAAACTTAGAAAGTCTTTTTTCTACTGATTTCTTAAGCTTTTCAACGAGTGTTATTATTCCACTGAAGCTTTTTTGCTTTTTAATTTGCCTATTTAAAATAGATTTATTGCTAAAATGGAAGGGATGACTTGGGCGACTGTTACTTCAGGTTTAATGCTTGTTTTAGTTATGTTTGTCAAATGGCTCAAGTAAATGGAAATAATTTTGCCACTGAAAAATCAGTCAACATTTTTCCTTGATTGCATTCAGCGCGGTATATGGATAGGGAACTCTTTGTTGCAAGACATCTTTTAAGCATAACATACGTTCTGTTCCAGGTGTAGAAACGTCTTGAAATTATTTATAGGCTGTTTGACATTCAGCTGCATCAGTATAAAGTTTTTAAGCTTTGCAGCTGCCGTTGCTGAATGGTGAAATGAGAGGATATGCTTCTGCAAGTAAATAATTAAAATATCTTTTTAAAAGATTTTACATAATAATTGAATCGTGAATGCATAGTTGCAACAAGTGAATAAAACATGAATTGATAGCAAGCCACTTCTCTTATACCAGCTACACATGTTTGGTCCATTATCCCATATCACTAAATGAATTCTATTTTTTTTTAGAATATTGAAAATGTCCAAAGGCCCTATAGGATCTGACAAAATGACAATGTTCGCCATATTGGCTACAAAATTTGGCTATATTTTTTTATAATATTTTGGAGCTTTTTTAGTTTCCCTAAAATTTCATTTTAAATTTAAATAACTTTCCCTTATGTTGACGTATTTATTGTTTTCATTAAAAGCTCAAATATTAGGGCCCCGAATAGTTCGGCAAAAAAGCCGAATACCGAATATTCGGTTTTGTGCCGAATAGGCCAAATACCGAATACTTACCGAATATTCGGCACATCCAAACTATAGTATATATATATATATAATATATATCATATATATATATGATATGTATATATATATAAGTATATTATATATATATATTGATTATTATAGCGGTATAGTAGGAGTATATAATATATATTTTTACATGCTATATATATTATATATATATTACTAGTATATAATATTGTTAAATTAAACAACTTGGTGAAATATAAAGACGGATATCGTTCATTTTGTTTTCAAGATTTTTCCCTTTTAAAATCTTTTTTTTTTTTTTTTTTCGTTTTTTCTTTTCAACTCCCTTTCCTTTCTTCAATATCTTTCTCATTCTTCTCTTCCCTGCTGTTTTTATCTCAGCGTAAGTTAACTGTGTTTATATTAAGTTATTATTATTATTAATTTATTATTATTATTATTATTATTAATTATTAATTATTATTATTATTATTATTTATATATAATATTGATTATGATTATTATTATTATTATTTATTAATTATTATATATTTATAATTAATTATTATTTATTAATTATATTATTATTATTATTATTATTAATTATTATTATTATTATTAATTATTAGTTATTAATAAATAATATTATATATATATATATATATATATATATATATATATATATATATAATATATATATATATATATACTATATATATATATATATATATATATATGATATATATATATATAAAAAAAAACTACCTTTTAACGTGCTTTATCTCCTATGCAGGGGGGGGGGGGGGGCCTACAGGAAATCGAACTTTAAGGCCGCTATCCAAAACCAGCGCCACCCAACGTGTTAGCAGTCAAGTTTTAATTCTTTCTTGCCCAGGTAGATAAAACTCCAACCTGTTACGCGGAGGATTTGAACCACCGTACTCTCGTATGAGAGGCGGAGACTCCAATCCGTCACTGCGCCAACACATATAATATGATATATATATACTATATTATATATATTATATAGTATATAATATATATATATATTATATATATATATTACTATATATTGATATATATCTATATATATATATATATATATATAATATATATATAATAGTATATATATATATATAATAATATTATTATAGTATATAATATATATATATATATATATCATATATATACTATATATATATATAATATATAATATTATAATATATATATATATATATAATATAATATATATATATATATATATATCGTAATATATATATATATATATATATTTTCCCCTTGCACTTTACATTTATCTAGTCTTTAAAATTATTTTTGCTTTTATTTATATTTATTTAAAGTATTATGTTTAAAATTTTGCTTATTAATGCTTCTCTCTCTCTCTCTCTCTCTCTCTCTCTCTCTCTCTTCTCTCTCTCTCTCTCTCTCTCTCTCTTTCTCCTTTTCTGCACGAGTAACGCTTAAATGATGTCAAATGTTAATTATATAATTATTACCTAACATTAACATGATTTTACTTTGAAATTTATTTAAATTTTGATGTTGAAATATCGCTAATTAGGAATCACATTTGATCAGTTATTTTTTTATTCCAACTTTTTAAAGTTAATGGCAAATCATTCCCAATATTAGGAAAGTTAGTTGGAGAACCTTATTAACATTTTCAATAACTTTCAGACTTTCAGATGTAATCATTATATATATATATATATATATATATATATATATATATATATATATTATTTTATAATTATATATATATATATAATATATATATATATATATATATATATATATATATATATATATATATATATATATATATATATATATATATATAAGAACTCCCAATTGGGCATAACTCTCGGAGTGTTAGGTTTGTCTGGTAGACCCTTTTGCACTCTATTGCTCTCTGATTCTTTCTTTTATCGCTTCGCCTTCTTAGAGAGTATTTCTGTTGCACTCTCGACTACAATCTCCCACCACCCTCCCTCTTCTTCAGATGTACTCCCCAAACTTACAATCATAAACTCGAACATTACCTTTAAATAAAAATAAATATATAACCATAGAGAAACGTCCATCCACCTCGGTGATGCTTGTAGATGTGACATTCAAACAATGATCTTCGTCGTTCACTCCTTAATCACACTTGGGAATTGACGGCCTTTGATGATGAGTTGGACTGCAATATTCGCAGTCTGCATTTAAATTTCCACTTTGTT
>JABUQX010109379.1:0-26940 GCA_015478945.1 Trachelipus rathkii
AAGAGACGATAACAAGTGGGTTAAAAATTATTGACATTGTCAGACCCTTTACAGGAGAAGGAGACATAGAGGCATGGATCCTGAAATTTGAGATGGTGGCTAGGTCTCAAAAGATAAAAAATGAGGAACACATCTTGCCAATGTTGCTTGAAGGAGAAGCGTTAGCAGTACTCCTCGAGATGAGTGAATGTATATGTAGACAAAAACGAATCAGAAAAAGATAAAGAAAAAATTGAGGAAAGTTTTCAGAGAAAACTTGTTTGTGGCATTCAGAAAGCTTTGTGAGAAGAAATGGATGGGAGAATCCATGGATGTTTATGTTACAGAGATAAGAAGACTAGTAAGATGTGTAGGATTGAGCAGCGAGGTTTTCATGAAGCGGACACTAGTTAATGGCTTACCAGATAACTTTGCAAGGGAAATCCTTGCAATGGTTAATGTTGAGGAGTGTAAATTAGAGGAAATTCTACTTAGAGTAAGAGCAATTGCATTGACAAGTAACATGGAAGTCTTCAGGGAAGTGAGGAATTTAAAAAAGAAAAAGAAAGAAACATTAAATGTTTTTATGTGGAGGACCATACTTCATGAGGGAATGTAGAAGTAATCAAATGACGCATTCAACTTGTTTTAAGTGTGATGCAAAGGGCCATTTTGCAAGGGAATGAAAATTCAGAAATTCGGGAAACAAATTGTAGGGGGCTGCTGTGTTGGAATTAGCCCTCTGATTTCAAGAACCAGCATTCTTTTAAAAGATAAAATTAAATGGCAAAAGGGTGTTCGGTGCGGTAGACTCTGGCTGCATGAGGTCAATTGTTAGTAGTAATATAGCAAGAGGAGATAGAAGAGAAAATATATTTGCGTTTGATGGAAGGAAAGTTGAAAGTGATGGGAAATGTGATGTGAACATAGAGATTAATGGAAGAAGAAAGAGAGTCGAGGTTATAGTGATGAAAAACCTAATGGCGGATGTAAAAATAATTTTGGGTTTAGATGTCATCACGGAATTTGAAGGAGTTACGATCAACAAAGGTGTTTTTTGGAAATCTTGAAGAGAAAAGAGATGGCATTGATAAAAAATGCAATAATGAAAAGGAGTTAAAAATCAATGACAGCAAATTTTCGGGAAGATTAAAATGCAATAATGAAAAGGAGTTAAAAATCAATGACAACGATTTTTCGGGAAGATTTGATGGAAAACAGTGGATTGTAAAGTGGAAGCGGAAGAAAGAGGAGCCGGTATTAAAGAACAAGGTTGGGATTTATGGAAGGTCAATGAAAAGGGAAACAAAAATGAAGTTTGGGGAAGAAATTGACAAGTGGATCCAGGAAGGAATTTTAGAACCATGGAGGAGAAGTACAGGAAGAGGGGTGCTCCCATTAATGGCTGATAAAGGGATGATAGTGAAAGAGGGGACCAATTTGTACATCAATGATATCTTAGTTGATGAGGGAAAGATATCCGCAGAAGTAAGAGAGCACCTCCTGAAATTTGGACTGGTGTCAAAAGATCCTGAAAATGTGATTGGAGGGAAGGTCTTAGGACTGAAGATTGAAAAAGACAAGTTGGGGAGAACGAGGTTTTTCAGAGGGAACATGATACCAGAAATAAACAGGAAAAAGGTGTCAAGAAGAGTTATTTTCAATATACAGAAAGCTTGTAAAGGAAAGGTAATAGGTAAAAGTTGCCCTATTATGAAGCTCAAAAGTGAAAACCATGACTATAGTCAAAACACAGGGTTCCCAGAGAAGCAGATAGCATCTGCCTTCGTAGCAACCTGCTCCAAAGGTCTCTCACAGACACAGTTGAGAAATGTATATAGAGAGATCCTCACAGAGAAAATGAATAAAGATGAAGAAATAAGTGTTCTGAAGAAACCCAGATATCTGGAAGACTTTGAACTATTGATCGAATACCACAACGTGTTGGCCCTCGATGTGGACACAGTCCCGGTCTGTCCCCTACAAAGGTTCAAGATAGAACTGCTTCCAGATGCACCGAAAGTTATCTTTCGCAAGCAGCATCGCCTGCTGCATTAATATTTAGAGGATATTGAAAAGTTCACGGAGGAAGCTCTAAAAAAGGTTATATTAAAGCCTGCTATAGCCCTCATAGTTTACCCTTATTAGTGGTGGCCAAAAAGAACTCTAAACCCAGCATTTGCATCGACTACAGATACTTGAATTTGTATAGCGTACCAGATGTCTTTCCACTCCCTTCGATCGAAGAGATATTCACGTCGTTAGAGAGCAATACTATCTTCAGTAGTATGGATCTTATTGACACTTACCACAGCCTCGAAGTTGAGGAAGAAACCCAAAAATTAATAGCGTTTTGCACCAGAAAAGTGTTATTTTGCCCTACCTGTCTTTTATTTGGAAATAAAAATGCGCCAAGTACTTATGCAAAGACAATGCAGATTGCTCTCAATCACCTATTACGACCAGTAGCACAAGTGTACTTAGATGATGTCCTGGTGATGGGTAAAAATATCAAAGAGCATTTTAAAAACCTAAGAAAGGTTTTTACCGCCTTCAGACAAAATAACCTGAGGGTGAAGTTAAGCAAATGTAGTTTCCTACAAACATCTGTTCTCTATTTAGGTTTCAAAATAGGGAAAGATGGCATATCGTCAGACCCTATAAAAATTGAAACTATGAAAACATTTATTCCGCCTACCAATGTGAAAGAAACACAATCTTTAGGATTCTTCTCGTACTTCAGGTTTTTGATAGACGATTTTGCATTGGTAGCCCAACCATTATATAATTTGGTAAAGAAAAATGTGAAATTTGAATGGACACAAGAGCATCAGAAAGCATTTGGTCTTAAAAAAAATTGATTGTACAACCCCAACTTACTTTCCAGAATATAACAAGGAATTCTTTGTAAACACAGATGCTTGCGATTAAGGAATAGGTGGAGTGAATAGGTGGAGTATTATACCAGCTCACAGATGAGGGGAAGGAGAAACACCTCATTTGTCTCTCGTGTTCTTAGGGGCAGTGAGAAGAACTATGATACAAATGAAAAGGAGTGCCTAGCTGTCGTGTTCTGCTTGCAAAAATTTAAGAACACGATCTTCGGTTACAAAGTAACCATTATAACAGACAATCAACCCCTTTGCTTTATTTTTAGAAATAAGCAACAGACAGGGAGGTTGGCTAGATGGAACCTATTTGTAAATAGTTTTTCTCCTACCATTACCTATAAGACAGGGAGAACAAATGTCCCCCAGACTATTTAAGTAGGCATCCAGATCCAAACATTTATTTTTTCAAAGGACAGAAAAGCCATGCCTACCCAGAAAAGACTTTGTCCTGACAAAGGAAACTTTCAAAAGGGAACAAGAGAGTTGCCCTAGATTAGGAGAATTGGAAAAATGGGCTAAAGAAAACCCCAATAATTACCCACATATTTTTCTCTAAGGAGTATTGTTCTACGCCACTCAAAAGGAACCATATCTTATTCAGGTACCTGACAGTATGATATACACTGTCATAGATCAGTGTCACTCATCTTTGGGTAGTAGCCATGGAGAACAGAACTGAAAAGAGGGTAAGAGAAAAGTATGTCTTTCCCCACTTAAGCAAGTTAGTGAAGGAATATTGTACCCAATGTGTATCTTGCGCTCAGGTGAAAGGACTAAAGCCGCCAAAAGCTAAAATAAACCGCTGGCCGCTCCCGTATACACCGTTCTCGAGGGTATACGTCAACAGCAGTGGAAAACTCCCTACTTGTACAAAGTCCGGTGCCAAATATATCCTTGTATTTCACAATGTTTTGACTCAGTACTGAGTTAGTGGCTTGTAAGACTCGAACAAGCAAGGAGTTTGCGAGAGTTTTGCAGGAGAGGGTCATATGTAGGCATTCCGCACCGGAAGTGTTGGTGTTGGACAATGCCTTAGAGTTCTAATCGAAGTGTTTAGAGACCTGTGTAAGGCCAGAAGGATTAAAAAGATAAATATTCTGCCTTATAAGCCCTCCCAAAATGGCGTCATAGAAAGGGTCAACTCCGATATCGTCTTTCTTGCGACACTACTATAAGATAGCCACAGAAACTGGGATAAATATCTGTTTCGTTCAGATAG
This sequence comes from Trachelipus rathkii, assembly GCA_015478945.1. NCBI lineage: Eukaryota > Metazoa > Arthropoda > Malacostraca > Isopoda > Trachelipodidae > Trachelipus > Trachelipus rathkii. Next base: position 4,090 of record JABUQX010109379.1, read on the forward strand.
CAATTAACTCTGCATACAATCGTTCCATAGGGTCTTCACCCCACTTTCTCCTACATGGATACATAAGATATTACCTTTCGAGATGCCCGATTATGTATCCCCCCCCCATGTTAACAAAGCAAAAGAGAAATTTGTTTCAGATGAGGTGAATACTGTGGTAGAAAGAATTGAAAGTATACATGAGTTAGCCCGTGAAAGGTTAGAAGAGACCCAGAAAGCTATGGAATAGCAGCATAAAAAAGCAACGCAGAAAGAGTTGAAAATTGGAGATTAGGTGTTCATAAGTGCTGTAAAAAAGCCCCATCATAGCTCCAAACTATGTCAAAGATACAAGGGACCGTACATTGTGAAATGTTTGAGAGGGCCTAAGAGGCTCATGCTTTTGTTTAAACTCAGGAAAAATAATTCCAGTACATCTGGACAATGCTAAGATTATAGCAGCAGAAAAAAATCATGAATTCCCAATTTTCCTTCGAAAATGATAAAATTTGGAATCCTGAAGCTGTCCCGAATATCTTAGACTCCAACGAGGATAAAAAGGAAAAGGCGGAGAAGAAAATCTCAAAGAAGCGTCAGAGGAAGAAGATGGTAAAAACTTTCACCCCAAACCTGTCCCCTCATTGGGTTTCTCAATCTTTTCACAGTCCAAATCCAACCCAATTTCTAGATAATATACAAAAGGAATCAACCATCCAAACTCCTAGTGAGCCTGAGACTTCAAACGACCAGGTTACAGAGAATGTCCCTCCAGGAAGCGACATTATCTGCTCTACACCCCATCCAAGAGCGAAATTGAAAGGGTATAGACCATCGCTGTCACCCATCCAACAAGAAGACTCTTATGAGTCTCAGATCCCTGCTTTTCCTGAAGAACCACCCGGTGAGGAAGAAGTATATGGAGCGTATGGTAGATCTCCGACAGGAATCTAGCCTCAAAAGGATACTCATCCAGCTCCAAAGAGCCACGAAGACCATCAATCGAAGCTTGATTGGGATCCGCCCACACCAGGGGTTATGCGAGATGACAGAAAACAAAACCCTTCATACAAACCTTATTAACAATTTTGAGGTCCAAGAGTATCAACACAAATGGTCACCCGGAGTCAGACGAGGCAACAAAGGGAGCAAGAAGTCCAAAGAACAGAGGTAACAGAAACACAAGAACACCCTAACAATTCTTCTGAAGTTGTTACCACCTGTTTTGAATTTGGAGACAACTAGAAGAGGAAAAAATTTTTTATATTATTTATATTTAACATTTACGATTATGTATTTGTTAGTATACATTTTTTAAATTTTTACATTGTAATTGTCGTATATATTTTTTTTTCTTTTTTTTTTCCCCCACCAGGGCCTGACGATTTAAAATAAGATCCTATAAAAAACGAAAAAATATAGAAACTTTTTGTTTATATATATAAAAAAAATAAGAAAAATATAAAAATGACAAAAATAGATAATAGAACCCAAATTAATTCAGAATATGCACCATAATTTTCTATTCTACTATAATAGTTCGTTTTATACATTATTTTAATAGATCAGTTATTTTGTTATTATTGTTTTGCACAGCGTGAACGAGAGAATTTGCTTCTGAAAATTAGTTCATGTTTAAGGGATACTTTTGTTTTATTGAAAATAGTCTAATATAGGTTTTGAAGTCATGAGAATTCATGATTTATATCTGCTCTCCTCATAAAATCAACATTGAATTCCATTATTATAAATTTGAAGTAGTAATTAGTTTATACCATATATCTGATCAATTAATGCATTAAGTTTTGTTATTAGAAAATAATTTTAAAATACATCCAATTTAGAAATAATCTTAGAATACATTTAATAAAAATTTAGAAGCTAAAAGAAAAGTTTAACACATTAAAATAAGTTTAATCAATTCAATTATCAATACGATTAATACAGCAACCTAAAAAAAATTTTTTATTAGAAAATTACAAAACATTTCAAAATTTATAAAACATTTCAGGAAAATGAACCACGTGAATTTGATCTTGATCGTTCTTACAATGTTACCAACATATCTGACTCTGCGAGTTGGCTCAGATGAAGAAACCAAAATTTTACCTGGATTGGTCCTCTATCATACAGGAGAAGTGACACTAATAAAGGGCTACCTAGATTTAATCATTTCGTTAGAGTGCCCTCCAGACATCAAGGAAACTCTTACCAGGACCACCTAACTGGTTACCAATTTAAAAGAATCGTTTTTACCTTCTTTCCAATAAAGATTTAGAAATATTTCCTTAAACCAACATGCTCACAAATGTGGATTCGATTTAATAACTATTTGAGTTAAAACCCTGGTACCTTGGGTTTCTACCTGAACCAGAAGAAGAGCTGCTTTTGAACTAGGTGGTGACCTATTAAACATTTTGTTTGGCACAGCTACAGACAAGCAGATTAAACTACTCCGGAAGAAAATCAATATTTTAGGAACCTATGCGAGCACCTCTAATTTGTTAATCCACGAGCTTAAAGAACAGCTCAAGTCAAATATTGAGTGATTTTTGACTCAACTCACAAAAACTAATAGAACATCAAACAAGCCTAAGTACCACACACATCATAAACCAATTAGGGAATTAGGAAGTATCAAATCCCTATTAAACCTCATCAAACAAACTGTTAATTGTATTCATGAAATCCACCAATTGGTGGTTACATCCTTGCAATTAGCAAAAAAATAAGTTAACAAGCGCGCAACTATTCTCTCCAAATTTTCTTATTACCCTACATTTTAGAAATGACTAAGATGACTAAACTACATACTGTAATACCCCTGGAGACCAAAACTTACCATTCTTTTCTTATTCTTGGACTATTAATCTGCTTTTAGCCCTTATAAATTAATCATTCTCATTCCTTTTAATTCTAAAGAGAAGTTTAATTCTTATAAATTAATTCCTTTTCCTACACACATTCCTTTTAACAAATCTTTGGTTTGCGTAATGTGTCACAAACCCAACAATTACTTCTTTGTGGACTACGGTCAATGAAAATATACTTACTTGAAAGAGTCAGCTCATGACTACTGTCATCATCTATGCAAGATGGTAGTATGCCCTCAATTCCAACCGTTTGCTTCTACTGATGATCATTCTTGTTTAATCTCCTTAATCCTAAGTTTTACGAATGATTTTTCTCATTGTCCAATTTCAGAATACAAATCCCAAGAACCCTTTACTGTCTCATGCCTTTCAAATTCCTTCATATTAATCCATGTTATTGTACCATCATCTAGATCCTTAGTATTGTAGCAATGACTCCATTTTTTACTATGTACTTTACCAGCTCTGCTTATTATCTCTACCCTTTTTTCATGACCAGTTCCTTTTTCATCAATCGACTTTTATTTAACTTCCTATCCCATGTTGTTATACCCAACATTTCCTCTGTCCTATTCCCTAAATTCCAAACTTTGAAAGAAGTCCATTGGAATCAAAGGTTGGATATTTTAAATCAAACTATCCACCCTTTTTCTCCCTACCTATCTCAGATTAAATTTATCCCATTCATTGGAGGAGGAACCTCAGGCATAATATTCTTCCTTATTACCCTGTCAATAGCCTACTTCATGTGGACTAAAAGAATGTACTTATGCATGAAATGTATTAAGGAAGCATTGAATACCCCAGAACATGTTCCGCTTCAGGTCATACCAGCCTATGCTGCCCAAGTAGAGCTAACAGCCGAGAATAGACCTCTTGACAAAGTCTTTCCAGTGAGGCCTTTAACACATTCTCTGATACGACCTAGACGAATGGCTTTGCTTCAAAAGCCTCAGATGCAACCTCCAATCCCGCATACCCTCCTCCTTCCGTCCTCTGAAACCGAAATGTATGCAAATTAGAACCTCCGATCATATGGGTATTCTTTTGGGCGAGGGGACTTTTATCGTAAAATTAAATAAAACAGTTTCAAACCTCTTTGGATTAGAAGCAATACAAAATTTGCAAACACTTATTATTTCTTAACCCTTTCGCTGCTGAGGCCGTTTGGCGCATGAGTAATTGTCTATAGTATGAGTGTTGCTGTATACGTTACGTCATAAGTCATATTCGTTCTATATGTATTTCAGTTTTGGAATCTTTGGTTTCTTTTCTAAATTTACGTTATGCTACATTTATCTAGTGACATTTGGCAATTTTAAGACCAGTGCGAGGTTATAAATACTGGCCTCACCTTTGATTTTAGTCAGTATGAACCAAGCACAGAGAGCGGGGAGATGTTATAAAGCTCGGTTTCATTGAAAATTTGGTTTAGTAATCTAGATGAGGGAATGATTTTTTATAATTGTATCACCCTTATCCCCCATCCAAATGGTTTTCATCTCTACTTGAGAGCCCAAATCTCTTTATTTTTTCCCTTATTTACATGGAATTTTTTGTCTTTATTTTTCTTATATTTATTCTTCCCTTTATTAATATATTATGATTATAAGTAATAATAAACAGTATACCGTAGTATATATATATTATATATATATATATATATATAATAATATTAATTATATATATATATATAATGGTAGTATTTATGGCCGTGTATAATACTATATATATATATATAGTAGATATAGTATATCTATATATATTAATAAATAGTATATTAAAAATGCCTTGTATAATTACCATTTCTGCATTATCATTAACAACCTTTATTGTTTTAACATAACATAAAGAACTATTCACACACATATTGTATCGTATTTAAGAAATTAACAATATTTTTTAAAATAAGATAAATATTTATGCAAGATATTTTTATGTTTATTTAAAACAATAAAGTTTTAAATTTAATCATGTGTAATTATACACAAGGGCATTTATCAGAATAAATATAGTGAAGTTAAAAGTATGAAATCTATTTTAGTGCCAAATGATATATATATATAACGCTATAAGTATAGTATGTAGCTAGAATATTTCAATATTTGACTACTATTAATATATAGTAACTATAAATATTACTTATATTTAGTAAATAATATATATTATATTATATTATACTATAATATAATATATAATAATATATACGGTAAATATATATATACTATATATAGTATGTAGTAATAATAAGTAATAATAAATGATAATATAATAAATTATTATTATAGTATATAATATAGTATATAGATATTAGATTTGTATGTATTAGTATATATGTATAGTACTATATGATTATGTAATACGTCGGTATAATATAATAGTATAAATATATATATATGATAATATATATATATATATAATATATATATTTATATGATATATATATATAAATATAAATATATATAATATATAATATCTATATATAATATTATATATATAGATATATATATATAGTATATATATATAATATATACTACTATTATATATATATATATCTTTATATAGATATAGTATATATATAGATAGAGACGAGAGAGAGAGAGAGAGATGATATTAGATCTTCTTGCTATGGTATATTCGAACAAGAGGAATGTCTACATGCTATGTTAAAAAAGAAATTTACTTAATAGCTAATAATTATATTATATATATTATAGTATAGTGATATAATATTATTATATATATATATATAATATATATATATAGCAATAAATAATTATGTGTATTTCTTCATCTGAGTGGATACAGTCATGCTGACTACAGGAAAGGGTTAAGGATGCAGAGTTTTCCTAAAACAATTTATGCTTGTTTTCTCTTCTAAAGAAAACTCCATTATTCCCTTTTAGGTGGCGTCTGCACTTGGGGAGACTTCTGAGTCATTTTAAGAGCGTCCTAAAGAAAGCTAAAACTCTTAGCATTCCCTTGAAGGTAGGTGTGATATGAAAGAGTCAAACTGATTTGAATAATTGAAAAAACAATAAGCGGAATTACTAAATAACAGATTTAAATTGTTGTTTGGTGAAAGTGAAATATATTCTAAAAATTAATATAGTATATATATATATATATAAATATATAATAATATATATATATATATTATTTATATATATATATATATATATTATATATAGAGGTTAAGTGAGCAAACAATAAGGTAAGTTATGTAAGAGCGTCGCTAGTATCGGTTGATATGTGAACAAGATTGATAGCTAGGAATCAAATTGGGGGCAATGAAGGAAGCAATTGTTAGTAGTGCAGAAGTATGTGTGTGGGATGTGCTAAAGTGAGGAAGTAAGAATGTTAACAGCGAATGGTGGATGAAGAGGTGATGAAAGCGATTAAATGTAACAAAAGCGTTGGGTTGAATGTACTGAAAGCAAATGATGAAATTTCAAAAGAAAGAGGTTTGGAATTAGACTGGAGAAAGAAAGAAATACTAATAAGGTGCCTACGTAGGAGAAAACAAGAGGTAATGAACAGTTTGGAAGGAGGATGAATGAGGACATACAAGTGAATAGAAAACTTTGCTGGAAGGAAGCGCGAAAGGTTAAGAATGGAATAAAGGGAAGCTGCTTAGAATAATGAATGGGATGGTGCTTTGTAACTGATGAAAATGGATGTGAGGGGAGTGTGGAAATGTATGCTTCGAAATCTGCACAATATTAACAGTAATGTGAAGTGAATGTGTGTGTGTGGTTTTATGGTGCAAGAAGGATCAGGTATTTTGGGGGAGAGGTATTAGTTAAGGAGGAGGGTAATTGGGTAGAGTAGAGAAAGTTTAAGAATTGGTAATTGCAGGTATACGTATGAAATACTAAGTGATGGAATCAATGAGGCGGGAGGCGAGATGGTGAGTGATTGATTGGCAGTTGTGTAATAAAGCGTTTTATGGAGGGTATACGATGTTCCGAAGGGATTGGAGAGAGCGGTAATAGTACTTTATAAATAAGGGTAGAGGGAGAAAAGGGAATTGTAAAGAAATTATAGGGGAAGTAAGTTTATTGAGTGTTTGTGGGAAGTGTATATGCTGGTATTTGGTGAAAAAGTTGGCGTCGAGTGATGAGTGGACTGGTTGGTGAAGAACAAGTGTGCGTTTAAGGAGTGGTTTAGATGGAGTGTGTGGTATCAAATCTTACATTTGAAACAAAAGCTGAGAAAATGAGGGAGAATAGATAGAATAAATTATATTTAGGTTTTATGTTACAGACAGGTATGATAGAGTTTAATTTAGGGAAGCTTTATTAGGCAGGTATTGAGTGAATTATATTGTGGTGTTTGGTGGTGAGGCCTTCTTGAAGTTGGAAAATTCAAAATGTATGTATTGACGATTAGTGATAAGGCGTGTGTAATGAAATGGTGTCAATGGTGGATTGGTTTATGGTTAAATTGCGGAGTGAGATCTAGGTGTTGTGTTTAATGTATCCTTGTTATTCAGATGTTGTTATATGGATGTGGGTGTTAGTGAAGAAGTTCGATGTGGGGATGGCTAGAGAGAATTGGTGTTAGATATGAATGGAGAATTGGAGAGGAGTGGAGGGTTCTACCTATTGTATGCAGATGATGTTGGTTCTGTGTGGCGAATCTGAAAAGAAGTTTGAAAGGATTGGTAGGAGAGATTTGGTAGGGTATTAAAAGGAGGGGTTTGAAGTAAACGTAAACGTAGAGAGTAAGGTTATGGTTGTGAGGTGAGGACAGTCCTATGTGAGTATGTTAGAGATGACAGAGACGATGAGCAAGCTGTCTGCGTTCAAATATTTTAGGGTATGTGTGGGATGAGAAGAGAACGGATGATCGATGATGCAGAGTGTTGTAGGAAGTTGTGAATGGCAGGAAGTTTGCTGGTGCAATTAAATTCGTTGGTTGAAATGTAAAGGGACTAAGTCGTTGAGTGCCTAGAGTCTTACATGAGGGGTATGTTGGTTGTGTTATGGTATGGTAGTGAGACTATGGTCTGGAATAGTATAGATCTAAAAGTTCATTGTGTTCAGATGACAATCTTAGGGGCTGCTAGGTGTGAAAAGAATTAGAAAAAATGAGGATGAACGTATTAGAGAGTTGTGTGGTGTGAAAGAAAGGGGTAAATGACGACTAAAGAAAGTATGTTGAGAATGGTTTGGTCATGTGGAAAGGATATGATAGCCGGTTGTTAAGCGGATGTATATGGTGGTGAGTGTGCTTGGAATCGACGGGCTGGGAGACCGAAGAGGAAAGTGGATTCGGTAAGCGAATGTCTGAAGGAGAGAAATGTGAGTTTGGCAGAGGCCGAGAATAAAGGTCCATAATAAGGAGAGATGGCGGGTTTTGTATGGGGCATGGTTTGTGGCCCATCTGGGCCAGGGATGAACCTTACATTGACGATTTACATAGTGAGGGTCGTCGCGGTCCCTTGAGCTCAGGGTGGATTTTCTGTCTGTGACGAAGCTCTCACTAATTTATGGAACAGAGGGGGCGGTAAAGGCTGGGCTTTTTTCGACGTTTTGTCATGTTCTCCTACTGTTTTTCTTTTCTGGTACAGCACTTACCCAATCTTGGGCAAAGAGGAAGGTGAAGAAAAAAGAAAGATATTATATATATATTATATATATATATATATATTAATATTATATATATATATATATATATTATATAATATATATATATATAATATATATATTAAATATATATATATATATATGTATATTATGAAAATATATTTGATGTATCTGTATTTTTTTTATGTGGAAAAATGGTATAAAATAATAATAAAAGGAGGTAAAAATATAACTCTTATTTACAAGAACGTTACGGAAAATAAAAGTGTCTTCAAAAGACTTTTGAACTGAACTTTTTTTGTTTTAATGAGTATTTTTCGTTGCAATTTTTTTTAAAGCTTTTAATTTATTATTATTATTATATATTATTATTATTAATTATTATTTTATATTATTATTAATTATTTTATATTAATTTTTATTATTATTATTATTACTTTTATTAATTTTATTTTTTTATTTTTTTGGTATTATTTTTTGAAAATTTTAACAAAAATTTTTTAATTTCCCCATTTAGGGGGGCTCGAGTCAGCGAGGGGGGACGAAGCCCCTGTCGTCCACAGGGAGGCCGAGAACCCTGATCTGCATCTTTGAGGTTTTCCCTAGGATTCCTTTATTAAAAAAATTACTTCCCATCACTTTTGGTATTAATTTAACGGAGGGAAAGTGTAAGAATAAATAAATAGGGAGCGAAGGCCCAACCCGGATGAAAAAATTAAATATTATAAAAATAAATATCAATTTATTATCATTATAATTATTATTGATTATTTATAGATATTTATAATATACAGCTTTATAATATATAATAATATAATATTATATATATATATATATATATATATAATATTATATATATATATATATATAAATATTATAATATATATATATATATATATATATATAATAATAAATTATATATAGTAATATATATATATATATATATATAAGAAGCTGTTAGAATGATGGAGAATGGAGATGAGTGGAGGGTGCCAACCTATTATATGCATGATTGGGTTTGTGTGGCGATCTGAAGAGAGTTGAGAGGGTTGGTAGAGAGATTTGGCAGGGTGTGTATAAGGAAGGGGTTTGAAAGTAACGTAGATAAGAGAAAAGGTATGGTTTGTGAGTGAGGACAGTCTCAGTGAGAAGTTATGTTAGAGATGTGAGCAGCTGGAGCAAGTGTCTGAGTTTTAAAATATAGGTATGTGTTGATGAAAAGGGAACAGATGATGCGAGTGTAGTAGGGAAGTTGTGAATTGCAGGAAAGGTTGCTGGTGCAATAAATCGTTGGTGAATGTAAAGGGACTAAGTCTTTGAGTGCGCTAGAGTCTTACATGAGGTATGTTGTTACCGAAGGTGGTTATGATATGGTAGTGAGACTGAGGTGGAAATAAGAAGTTAGATTAAAGTTCAATGTGTTCAGATGGACAATCTTAGGGATGCTTTGTTGAAGAAGAAATTAATAAAATGATGAATGAACGTTTTAGAGAGATGTGTGGTGTGGAGAAGGGGTAAATGAGAGAATAAATGAAACGTACGTTGAGATGGTTGGTCATGTGGGAAGGATGATTGATAGTCGGTTTTAAGCGATGTAGTGAAGGTGTATTGGAATCGACCTGGTTGGGAGACAAAGAGAAAGTGGATTGAGTCGGTGAACGAAATGTCTGAAGAGAGAATGTGAGTTTTACGCAGAGGCGGAAGAAAGGTGTATAACAGGATGAATGTCGCGGGGGATTGAGGGGGTATGGTTGTGGGCCACCTGGGCCAACAGGATGAACCCACATTGACGAGATTACATAGTGAGGGTCCATCGCTTTCCCCATGAAGCTTAGGGTGGATTTCTGACTGCGATGAGTTTCTCGCTGAAATTATGGTACTGAGGGGAGGTAAGAGCGGGCTTTCTTTTGACTTATGTCATGCTCTTCTACTGGTTTCTTTTCCGATGCTCGTCACGCACCTTACGCCCATTCTTGGAAATAAAAGAAATTTTAAAAAGAAATGAAAGAAAGATATATATATATTAATATCATATATATATATTATAGTATATATAATATAATATATATACTATAAATATATATATATTATATATATAGATAGTATATATAATGTATAATATAACGATATATTAATATATATAATATTATATATATATTATATAAAGAGCATATAAGATAGCACAGGATAAGTTAATTGCATATATATATATATATATATATATATATATATATATTAATATATATATATATATATAATTATATATATATCATATAGATATAAATCATATATATATATATATTATATATTAAAGAAAACGTTTTACATTTTTAAAGCATTACAATTTTTTACATAAAAGTTAAAAATATTTTCTAAATTTCCATTTAAAAAAAATAATAAAATACCTTTCCTAAATGCCAATTTTCTGAGAATGGTTTACTTGCAATAGATCTGGCAAAATCAACGATCTCTACTATTATAAAAAAATAAAGAGAAGATCAAGGAAGCTGATGTAGCAAGAGGAATGAACATTATTACTAAACAAGGATCACAGAAGCTTGAAGAAGTGAAGAAATTGCTGCTGATTTTTTATAAATGAGAGAATATTAGTTGGTGACAGTTTCTGAAACTATTATGTGAGAAAAGGCAAGGCGAATTGCATTGTCACCTTGTAGGTAAAATCCCTAATACTAGTACTAATACTGAGGTTTCCCATGTTTTTGAAATAAATTAACAAACAATTTAATTCATCAACAAATAATTAAATTCTGTAATGCATGCCTGTTAATCAATAAACTGTGAATGTTAAACTGGTATATGAATCAGATATCAACATGTTTGCTATCAAATTTATATAGTTGGTTCAGCATTTTGATTTACAATTGGAATAAGATATTTTAAGAAAAATAAACAGCTCTTAATATATGAAATTATTGATTATACTAATTAATTATTCATCAAATTTTGTGATATTAAAAAATGCTACATATACTTTTCATTTTGAAAGTAATTCCCTCTCAAATATATGTTCACATTTTTTAGTAGGAAAAAATTGATATTAATTACTGTTATTGATTACGTTATTTTTTCTATTTTATGGGCTGTTTTTATCCATTCAGATTTCATAATCTTATATTAAAGAAGTTCATATTTGAATCGTATATCATGCATGGTAATTTGGACTAATAAGAGAAATTACTACAAGTGTCGACCTGCTTATCCAGGATTTGAGACGGAATCATGAAAAATAAAAAGGAATCATTTTGAGCAGAGGCCGAAGAAAGGAAAAAAATAGGATACAAAATAGCAGCCTTCTAATTCCCTTCACATTGTAAGGAAAAATAGGAACAAAACTAAAAAATAATTTTTTAAAAGAAAAATCGCTAAAATATTATTTTATAGGCTGTTTTATACATTAGTATTCATAATCATGTTTTAAGAAAGTCCTTTTGAAGCGTAATTATTTCTAATGGTAAATTTGGACAAATAAAGAAGAATTACTATATTTATATATAAATTATATATATATATATATATATATTATATATATATGATATATATATGTTATATATATATATATATATATATAAAAGTATATATTATATATATGTAATATATCAATACTATATATATATATGTGTTCACAGTAGCTCAGTGGATTAAAGTGAGTCTTTTAACATTTTATGATCATAATTTTCCTCTCGCGAGGGCGAAAGTTTTAATATCGGTCCGGTTACGTTAATGAACACAAAAAAATTGCCGTTAGTAGGAGATTTTATTTAATATTTAATACAGCATAGCGAATTATGCTAATCTCAGATACCAAACATCACTAAAATATTTGCTAACATTTGTTGAATTTCATTGTCTCTTCTGTAACACAACTTACAAGTTAAAATATTTGTGTTAAGAGGTAGTCTACAAGTGTTGAGATTACACTTCCAACTATAATCTACAAGTTATATTCTTGCGTTACAGAAAATATAAAAGTGTAAAAATATGACTTACAACTGTAGGACTTGTAACAGTTGCTACAGGTCCCAGGTGCATTCCATACATCAACACCAAAAAATTATTGTATATATATATATAGTATAGTATATATATATATAAATAATATACTACTATTATATATAATATTATAATATAAGAAAAATATATATATATGATATATATATATATTATATTACCCCGGCACTTTGATAGATGTATAAAAAAGGGCTGCGATGTGCTTTATTACTGTTCGAATATTTCCATTATTTCTTGGGTCACAACCGGCCATCGAGCGTAAGACAACCGATTTGAGCGATGGGCTCTTTCAGTTCTTTCACCATTTTTTGTCTTGAAATATAATTATATATATATATATATTTATAATATAATATATATATTATATGATTAAAACTATATATATGATATATAGAATAGTAATATATAATATATATAATATATATATGATATATATATTTATATATAATATATTAGATACATATTTTGAAAAGTTACACTTCCGGAAGAGCAAATATTTCTTCAAAATTCTTCTCATATCTCAAAAACTAAATATGGTAAGGAAAAGACTATCATTGCCTGGAATGCTGTCCCAGAGTTAGTCGGAAGAATGTAAAAAAGAAAAAGAAAAAAAAAAAGAAAAAAGAAAAAAAAAAAAAAAAAAAAAAAAATTCTCAAAAACTATCAATATTTTAATTATTGCTTTTTTTTCTTTTTTTACTAAAGGAATACCAAAGGGAACGCACCGATGGCAGGAGTGGGGTCTATCGGCCTTCCGGGAACATACGGGTAGGATATATTCCCTCGCGGGGAAGGAGTCCCTCGAACCCCGCGCTTTTGGTATTTGGGTGTCAGCGGGGGGTTCCCGCCCGATTCCCCTACCGGGGGTAGTGGAAAAACGTCCCCCCCTGTGTTCCACGTCGCTCGAGAGCCCCTACATTGGCTGGTGTAATAACCTTTAGCAAATAATATATATAATATATAGTATATTATTACCCACGGCTCTAAAGAAAAAAAAAAAATAGGCCAATATTTTTTTTTTCTTTTTTATAATTATTTTTTTTTTACATTTTCCTAACTAAAATTTACAAGGATCCAATAGATGTAAGTGGGCTTTGCGTGTAGCTATTGTAAGGTTTTTGAGATTTGATTCTTTTTTTTTTTTTTTGTTTTTTTTTTTTATTTTTTGTTATTTTTTTACGCATATTTCCGCCTAAAAATGGATCCAGCATATCCAACAATCGTTGTCTTTTTCCCTTGTGCTATTGATGAGGTGTTTTTGAGATTAGGTGTGATTTTAAAAATTATGATTTGCTGTTAGAAGTGAAATAATCGATACTATAAGCCAATATATATATTGGAAATAAATATGTAAATTGATATAGAAATATGATAGTATAAATATATATTATATAAGAGTATATAGGTATATATAATTATATATATAAATATATATATATTAATTAAATATAGAATACATTATCAAGAGAAAGGCAGCATGTTGTTGCGGAGGCGCCGCAAGTACTTTCGAGGACGTGGACAAAGGATTGTCAAAATCTTCCTCTCCTACAAGAAACCATGGTCTTACTGGAAAGACGCATGTGTGGCCGCGGGTTTCCGGACAATCGAATTATCCTAGAACTCCCACTATTCAATCAACTTTATTTCTTTTATTACTCATCATGAGGCATATTTCCTGAATTATGCCTCAGCTTACTAATGGAATGAAAACAGTCACACGCATGAATCGTTAATGGTAGTGGATAAAGGTAACTGATAAATGCAATTTTAGACGCGATGTGGTCCAATATGCAATCAAGTAATGTGAGGAAAACTCACAATAGAACTGGCATTGACTTATTGCATCAGCAAAACATGGAAAGAACTACTGGTTCAAGGTCTCATAGCTACCCGTTCGATTACACAATGATCTGCAAGTTCTGTACTCATGACAAAACGCCACAAAACGGAGCATTAACAAACAATTCCACATATAAACGGTATTGACATTCAACAAACGGACTACACACAATCAAACAAAGAAATAGAAGTCTTTCTAAAAACAAAAAATACACATAGCTGATGAACTAAGAAGCTACCTACCCGATAATTTATCTAAACAAAATTCTATGGCTAGATGCATCTTCACTACCCAAACCCAACACAACTACCACTACTAAAGCTTATACGCAACTGCACTACATCTACAAACCTAACTTACAAACAAGAACACATTTAAATGACAACCAAACAATCGACAGTCCTTTCACAATAGATCGAAAAAAAAAAAAAAAAAAAAAACAACGTAATATCTGCAACTAGTATGCATTTAACAGGTCACCACGCTGCGTCGGAAATTCAAACCGAAACCTCTCCGAAATCTCCAGTGCTCATAACCTCATAATGAGGGGAGACTTCAATCTCACACCCTACATGTGAATAAACGACACAAGAAGGCAACCAATAGAAGGAACACATGATAGCCACCTTGCAAACCGCAACATGTTAACAACACAAACGCCACCAGAACGTCCACCAAATCGTCTTATTGCACAGAATAGAATACGTATGTTACACTAATTTAGACACAAAAAACTCACTGTCACGAAACTGAAATAAACCCAATCAACTACCATCAT
Organism: Trachelipus rathkii; assembly: GCA_015478945.1. Lineage (NCBI taxonomy): Eukaryota > Metazoa > Arthropoda > Malacostraca > Isopoda > Trachelipodidae > Trachelipus > Trachelipus rathkii. Next base: position 19,177 of record JABUQX010109379.1, read on the forward strand.
GAATAAAATAGCGCTAATGTTCAACAAACCAACTACCACTCAGAAAAAAATACTTAAAGACTACAAAAAGCAGACTGGACACAATTCACCAAACTATAGATAAACGATATACATCCCCTAATATACTAAATATATTGCATGCTGTTAATGTTATCCATGGATACTTCAAAACCACTAACAAAGCCACCCAGAGATATATAAAAAAAAATACAACCCAACCCTAACACTTGAAATAGAAGGAAAATAGAACAATTAATCAAACAAATGCAACTCGCGGTCAGAAACAAAAACGCTCAATCACTCACTCCAGACGACAAACAGATTAACTGCTCCAAACACCCATTCATAAAACTACAAACAACATTCTTCAACAACTTTCAAATCTTCTCCCAAGAACATCCAACACACGAATAACACTAGAATGTGGAAAACAATAAACTGAAAAACTCGACCAACAAGCAAACAAACACTCATGAATACATCAAAAATCCAAACCCACAAAACTAACAAACAACACACAAACACTCTCGCAACTCACTTCGCAAAGCAGAGTACAAAAACCCACAACCCGTCAAACAGAGAAAATCTCAAAAAGCCTAAGAAAATAAAACTCAACTTAAATAGACCAAACTGCCTAGAAAATAACAAAGGCAGTTAAAAACTCAACTGCAACTAGCCCAGACAATATCTCAAACAAACACCTCAAACACCTAGGGAACACAGCTGTAACACAATTAGCATAAAATATAACGGCTCCATCAGCCTAAAATTCATTCTCTCTATCTGGGAGAAATCTATCTTTATATCCAAACTAAAACCAGGAAAAGACCCTTCTGACTCTTCATCATATCGCCTCATCTCTCTATTATCAACACTATGCAAATTACCAGAAAAAAACACACTAAACAAAATAATTTCACATATCATCAAAAACAAATTCCAACATGGTTTCAAATAAAATCACTCAACTACAACTGCACTCGCATACATTATACAATCCACATTCATAGGCCTAAACTCAAAACCAACTCATAAAACAATAATCATAGCAATCAACATCAACAAAGCATTCAATACAGTACCCAAACAACCTCATCCACAAAATAACAAAATCTAACATCCGCGCTAACCTAAAGAAAAGGATTTCCAACTTTCTATCAGAACAAACAGCAAAAATAAAAACAAACAATACAAAATCTAGAACAGCAAACATCAACAACGGAGTACCCCAAGGCGAAAACTATCCCCCAAACTATCAACCTATTTACGAGCTGATCTACAACAAACAGGTTACACAATCATAGCGTAATAGCGCGGATGAATCACAATAGCAATACAATACAGACTAATCACGACAGAAAACAGACAACAATACATCAACCAACTTCAAATATGGCCAACAGGAAAACAGAATGTCCGCCCTCAACCAAGCAAATCTTCAATTACATTTATTATCACCACCTACTCGCCAACTTGGTTAACACCTATTGTTTTAGTGCAATATAGTAAAGAATTTGCTATATAACCCTTTAACAAAATCCCAAAAATCTTCGGAGTAAAACTTGACACTCATCTCACCTTCACTAACCAAGGACAATTATAATGTTCATTGCAAACAAGAACTGAACATATTAAGAACCATCGCTGTAAGATTAAACAAAAACATACATCGCCTAACTAAATACGATTCTCACTGCAAATCCATAGTGACAACCTAAAAATAAAAGAGAAACCTCATCATACAAAACAGAAGCTCTAAAGAATCATAAGGATGAATATCAACAATCACACAACACTACACAAAGAACCCAAATTCTACGCATAAACAAGCACCTGGAGATGCTAGGACACACAGATATTGTTTCCAAAACCGCAAACACTCATTACCATGCCACATTGGACTCTCTAACTTCACCAACATAGTTCGAAGAAACATTCCACCAGCCAAAAGTCAACACTGAAATTTGAATTTGAATTCCCTGACTTTCCCTGACAAATCCACAAATTTTCACTGACCAGCGGTCTCGTGTATTTCGGCGATAAAATCTATTACATTATACGCTATTACTGGCAGTCATTACATTAATTATTGAAATTTACCTTTACAAAGCTGTGTTATATATCAGTGGATGAAGATTTAAAAAAAGATATTTTTTTTTTTTAGTCTATGCTATACCTCCCCATAGCCGTCCAACGCAACTCCTTTTTTTTTATTTTTTCACCTAAAAGTAAACAGTTTTATTTTCAAAAAGAAAAAAATAAAGCTACATTTAATAGCCTGAGGTGAAATAACAGTCCAACTGGATACAAAGTTCTAAATGGGAGATAAGGCTAACTTTTTCTTCTCAAGCATCTGAATTTTTGATTTTATAACGTCTCTTTGTCAAAGCTTTCAGTTTTAAAATCTTTTCTGCTCTTAAAGTTTATAGATCTGTATGGAGTAATTTTCTTTTTTTCAACCTTTTTACTTCTCTCTCTTTTTTGTTCTGAGTTTGACTCTTGTGAGATGTTTTTCCATATCTCTAAGGCAGCTCTTATATTTGTCAACATTTTTTGAGTGTATGATTCATGAATACTTTCATGAGATTTTATAGCATTGTGCACTGTTTCTTTGAGAAATCAGACTAATTCCTTTCTTCTCCAATAAAATTGCTTAATTTATAGAAATCCCTCCTTCCACTCACATTTTCATGCGAAAATATCAGTTCTAATTTTAAATAATTTTGCCTAAAAAAAAAAAATATTGATTTCCAGCTACTATATAGAAGAAAAAAACTAATAAGTCTCTTAGAAAGAGAATCCCCATCCAAAAATATTTTGAATTTTAATTCAGGGTAAGAATGAGCTTCGCGAAAGTAGAGTGCATGATGTGCTTTTTGGCTTTCTAAAAAATAGGTGAGCAAAGTCCATTGGTGTAAAAACATTTTACTTCATCGGCCATTTCAAAATTTGAAAGATACAGGCACTATCTGGAAACATTAATTTAAATGTTTCCCCTATATCTGCATGCACGAGTTTTCAAAGATATTTTATCATCCACCACCTTTATTGCCCATAGTATTTCAGATTTTGTAGCATCATCTGTAATGCAAAAAGATGAAAACTGATGTGATAAACTTGGTTTGTAGGTTGGTTATTAAATTAGAACACTAAGGGATCATTTACAAATCGGTTGAGGTATGATTCGCAGGTTGATGGACATTGGCATATAATTTTCAGTGCAACATCATTTCACTAATGATTGGTATTATTAGAACACGTAAGAAAAAAGTTTTCAAAATGATGTTGGTCCTCCCTGAGTTTATGAAATTAATTTAAGCCCTCTTGAATGTGAAAACTTCGGCATGGCGTCCCATGTTAGATAGATAAAAGTTCTTTTTACTACTTTACAGTTTGCCTTGGAACTATAAGGTCCTTTACCCAACCCCTAATAAACTGTGGGTTCAGTTTTACGTCCAGCCACTGGTTTTATTACTTACTTTTGTTTGAAAGTCTTTTATAAATAATATATAAAATACCATCTTCAACATGCGATAGAAATCCAAGAATCACTTCAGCAACATCAAAAAAGTATAAATCTCCCTAAAAAGAAAAGTATATAAACAGATTAAATCATAAGTCATACCAGTTAAAACACATCATATACCAATCACCTTCAATCGAAAGGATGATCTTGGAACAACCTCTAAGAACGAAACTAGAAGAATAGTATGTAATAGTGACTAAAAATAGAAAGAAACAGGATAGAAGTAGATTTATGGAAAGTCATTTCTCCCATCCTTTTTCATTCACTTATGAAATACATCTCTTATTCCACAATTATACAGTAAGGAAAAAAAATATATCAAAAATATGCAACTTGGTACATGGATCATTCTGCGTATGTTTTGAGAATTTTAAAATTTCCCTGACTTTTTGGAATTTTCCCTGACTTTCAGCAATATCTTAAAAAAGGTTTCCCTGACTTTCCCTGAACAATTTTTTTTTCCCTGACAATTCCTTGACCTCCCTTGACTTTCCAGAAAAAGTGTAACCCTGAAATATTACAAACATTTTGAACATCCCACTCCCCAAAACACCGCAAAATACACTAAACAAATCACACTACACTAACAGAAAACCACTCAAGATGCAGACCACCAAATAACAATTTAAACAAACATCCACCAGCAATAGCACCAGATTCAACTCACTACCAAGAACCAGTCAGTCATCCTTGGAAAGCTAGAATGCGGCACACCCTAAAAGTGAAAATTATATAATTCAGATATAATATATATATATATAATAGTATATTATATTATATATTATATATAATTTATCTAGTATATATATATATATATAATATATAATATATATATATATATAGTATATATATATATATATATATAATTATATAAAATAAAAAATTAATTTTTAAATATATTAAGTATTAACAGTTGTCACCAAAGATAGGAGCAACTCAGCGGGCAGAGCCTATTCAAGACGGGGGCGTTCATGCTTCAGAAAGATACAACTAAGCAAAAATTACAGTGAGGCCAAGAGACGCAGGTTTTTGAGTGAGAGAGATTAAATTCGGCAGGAATCAGAAAGAGGAAGAGAATTCCATAGAACAGAGGTTGGCGGCACGGAGGCCCGCATGCGAACTAACTGGAGTTACCAATATCACGACAGAAACTCATGTGCAGACACAGCACCCTTGTGCTACGAGGGCGTCGTAAAAGGTGGTGGTAGCGGAGTGCCAAGTTCTCGAGGCACCTGCCGCTGCGGATAGTATAGAAAAGGAGATTAAGAACAACATCGCGACGGCCAAGATAGAGGGTCAAGTGAAGTGAAAAGTACGGAAAGTTTTATAAGTCTTTTGGCCTTTGACTCGACCTTGTCCGAAAGCCGGGTGAAACCAGAGCCCCAGATATGAGGAGAGTACTCCATAAAGGGCGGATGAGGCCCTTGTATAGCTGGATTTAATGAGAAGAAGAAAAAAAAGTCTCGGAGTCTAAGCAGAACTCCCAGTTTGTCTTTTGAAAGGTCGCCCTAAGCAACCGTTTGTGATGTGAGGTTTCAAGACTTTTTTTGTTTTTATGTTTAGGCGGATGATATATTGTTCACGAGGAGCGACGAGAGAAGGTCGAAAGAGAATAGGAAAGTTGGAAGGTTTTTAGAGAGGGAGATTTTGTAGAAGTTGGAGTTTTTTAAAGATCTTGAAATTTACACAAGGTTGAGACGACCCCCGGAATCTATCCAGATCAGGAGAATAGAATCGGAAAGATTGGAACGAGAGGCAATTCTAGAAAGCAAAAGAGGGTAGCAGAGATTGAATTGATTGAAGAATAGAAGGGTCGAGTCATCGCATATGAGTGGATAGAGAAGAACTAATAGAGAGAAGATTCATTAATGAAAAGTAAGAATAAAGTAGGAGAGAAGACAGAGCCCTTGACAAGAACATTGAAGAAAAAGAAGAAGTCGCGCCATCAACATTGAGCAATTTGAGAGAAGCTAGACATAAGTATGCAAAGAGAAGGAGGAACTCCAAAGGAAGAGCTTGGAGAGCAAGTGACGCGTGCCATAATGATACCGGTCAAATGTTGGATATGTAAGCACCTTACGCAAGTCTCCCTTAGTTCCTAAGCGGTGACCATAAAATAGTAAACGAGGAAAGTAGATGCAGTAGACTCGAGCGGCCAAACAGCCGTATCTGCGATCGGAAAGAAGTGATGAGATTCAGATGTCTAAGAAATGAGAGTGAGAAGGGTTTCAAAGATTTTATATAGATACAAGTGAGAGCTATAGGCAATAGTTAAAAGTATCAGAGTGGCTTCCTTTTTTCGGAACCGCTGACATGTGATGCTTCAACTGAGGGAAAGTGTTAGTATGAGATAGAGAATATAGTTTGAACGAGGGGAGGGGCAGCGCGGAAGCAACCTCCCGCAACAGGGGAGGAATGCATCCGGGCACCGCCTTCTAACGTTCATAAGATTTCAGGAGTCAGCATCGATCAATGTACAAGGCAAAGGCATTAGGATACCTGAGAGGAGAGGAGGAGGAAGAGGAATGCAGAATCGTCCAGGTGAGTTAGGAAAATAGGAGACCAAAGAGTTTGGCCTTTTCAGTTTTGAGAATTAGCAACAGAACCGATCAGATAGAATAAGAGGAAGGAAAGGCAGATTTCCGAAGTTGTTAGAGATGTTTTGGAAAGAGGCCAGAAAGTTTTCAGTAGAGAAACCAAGGAGGTTAGGCACTTTCGTTTGATGAAAGTCGCTTTGCTCGTGAAGAGTATCTGCAACGATTTCTAGCTTTATGAAAAATTAGCGAGAGAGAGATAGGAGAACGAGAATTTTCCACTCCCGATACGCACTGTCTCTAGCTGAATGGCCAGAGAACAAGCGACGATCGAAACATGGATTATGAGGAGAGAAGATTTAGTCAAGGAAGAATGAACTGGCTCAGGAACCATAACGAATTTACATGCTCCGCACCTTATCGGCAGAAACTGAAGCGTCACAGAGTCAAGCAGTCATTCCAATATAATAGTTAGCGTAGAAACGACGCATGGCCGCCCGATCAAAGTGCCAGACAAAACGCGTAGGGCAAGAATGGAGCTGTTGGAGAGAAGTTTAAAATATAGAGATATAAGGTTGTGGTCAGATTTACCACTAGGAGAAAGTGTTGTATTTATAGAGAAAGGACTAGTGGTGAATACGATAGTTGTGTGTGTTCATAGAAAGTTGGTTGGAAGATACGGATAATATATATATATATAATATTGTATATAATAGTTATTAATAAAACGGGAAGTCAAGGCACGGGCACCGGGAAAGTGAAGCTTATCATGTAGATCGCGGTAGTGCGCCAGGCCATTGGGTGCTTGTATTTTTTATATATATAAATATAAGTATATATATAAATAATTATTAGTATATAATATATATAATATTATAATACTTATATATATATTTTAAAAATCAAAATAATCTTAGGACGCCAATAGTAATAATAAGATTATACATGCTTAATAATAAGGAGAAGTAGATTCCTTTTGGGGAATAGAATAAAATTTTCTTAGATATTTATCATGAATTTTATTTAAGGAAATGGTAGCAAAAGCTATTCGACCTTTAAATTCCTAGCGTCTCCTTCAGGCTGTGTTATACATAACTAATTAAATAAATAATGAGTATTTAAAAAAAAATTCAAATTGTTTAAAACTAAATTTAACAAAAGTTTGGTTTTCTTAATTTTTTGACACAAAACGGAAAAATGGGGCAGAAATGTTGTTTATGAATGGATCTTATGTGGAGTCTTTTTCTTTGTAGTATTGTTAAGATTGTGGAATTTGTTATTAGCAATAGGATTCAGAAAAAGTTTTCTAAAGTTGTAGAATGTCAATAGTGAATAATGGGTGTCATGTTGTTAATGTTTATGTATGATTATGAGTGGATCTATGAAGGGTAAGGCAACTAGGGTTATCTTGGAGAAGGTCATATTTATGTTGATATTAACGTCGGGGGAAAATCATGTGTTTCTCAATTGTATAGGTTGTTACAGTTGCACAGGGATTTGTGTATAACATTGGAAAAGTATAGAGAATCAGAATGAGTAGATAGGTTTGAAGAATGTTTTTGCTAACTATTCTTAATAAAATTTATGTAAATATCTTAAGAAATTTCTTTTGAAAGTAGGGGACACTTTACTAGTCTCTTATAATTAGATCTATATTTTTATATAGTATATATAATATATATATATATATATATATAACTTATT